>DWPV01005849.1:0-12003 GCA_018251915.1 Urbanus proteus proteus
GGCGGTGGTGCTGCCAGAGTCGAACTACATAGAGTTCTACCACCTACCAAATTTGACTGCATGTAGTAATTTGTGTTCTAACATTCACCTATTCTTTTTCCAGTGCCTTAGTGTGGGGATCTTCTGTGAAGCATCAACCGCAGAAAGTAGGAATAGAACATGTGTTACAAGATGAAGATGTTGTCCAGATTGTAAAGAAAGTTTAGCGAATGACCATGTTTACGCAAGATACACCTATATTTTTATGCATCAAATATAACTATAATATGCAATGGCCTCTATCAAACATAGATTATTGCAAGTATCCCATTGTAAAATGTATTAAATTAATGATTTATTTTTGTAAATGTTTTGTTAATATTGAGTCTACCACATTCAATATCAGCTAGTACTGGAGACACGAAAAATAAAATGATTTGATTTGGTATATTTTCAAAAAGCTTATTATTATTAAGCTTAATAAGCGAGAAATACAATACTTAATTATTGCTTTTTACACAAGTTGAGAAAATGTCTAAAATTGAAAAACCCGGGAATGTAAAATTAATAATTTAAAAACCTAACATACATTTCTAATGAAAACCGCGTAGGCTACTCGATTTCCATTAGAAATCTATTAAAATATATGTGAAACAAAGAAACTTCTTGACCAGATTTGTTACAGGTAAATCATATAAAACAGTAATTTTCACAAACTTCTTGTCCGAGTTCATAATAACAGCTTCGCAGTGGCGCCATCTACTCCAAAATCCATTTTAAAAGCTAACAACGCCATCTATCTAGTGGAACGCTGACATCGTGGTGTAACATATTTTAATGCGTTATAAATTGTATATATCGTCGACTTTCATCAGTTAATAAGTTGATAACCTAATAATAGTTCTCGTATACTTTTCTTTTGTAGCCCCTATGCACACTTATCATAGGCCATTGCGTATTAAAGTTGCCTTAATATCCCTGAGATTTTAAACAGTGTAAGAATTACTTATTAACACTTTCAAAATTTATCAAAATATTGTTGACTTATTAATATTCAAGTGATCATATCAGTGTTGCAAGTTTTCAAGGTTCTGTATAATTATGCTTATATTTTGAATGTGCCTACATACTGTATAAGTAAAGATATTATTATATATTATTGCATTTAGAATTAAAGTGACAACTGAATATTTTGAAATAATAGTTTTATTCATAAAACATGATACACTTATTTTCCTACCCTCATTCTAAATATATTAGTGGAAATAGCAAATAAAACGATTTATTTGAGTTTTCTCGTTCTAAACTTCTACATTCTCCTAAGTATTTGGTAAGTTTTTATAACCCTTGATGCATCTTTTATAAACTCGGGTATTATGTTTTTGTTCAACTTGTTGTTTCTTTTTTAGATTTTGACAGAAAAAATAATAATTTAGTAATGTTCTATGAAGTTGCAATAATTGAAAAGGGTAGCTGTGATCAATGAAATCAATATTTTATTTTGACTTTATTAAATTTTATAAAGATTGATCAAATTCAAAATATTTTTTCTGCCATTTTCAATCGATTTTAGTTGCAAGTTTATTTTTTTTATTGTATGGAAGTGCAATAATTGAATCATGCATATTATGAATAAAATCATTACTGTAGTTGTCACTTTAATTATAAACATCGGTCCTTTAAGAATACTTATATGAACAGCATAAATGTGTATGAAACATTTTTAACTCTCACGTTTGAGAACTATAATCCGATACCAATATAAAACCTGAATGTATATTCAATTTTGGCTGACTTTTGAATGGCTTTTATTTACTCTTTACCTGATTAACTTAAATAATATAATCTATTATCTATTAAAAGTTAATTATTCAGTTACTCGGTTATTGCAAAATAATGTTACATATTATGTTGATATTGAATTAGGTATTCAATTATTTTCACGAGTTATTGCTTCTACATGAATTAAAAATTAATCTGTTGCAGTCTCATTGCTACTTTGTATGTAACCAGCATGTCAGAAAAATTAAATGCAAGAGGCATAAATTCATGTGACAGAAGGTCTTTACTATACTTCTTGGAAGGGTTGTGATGTAGTTATGACGTAGTTTTGGCTTAACACGACTGCAGTTTATTGTATTTTCCCTGAACTAATTAGTTATATTTAACGAAACCAAATTTACCGTAATTTTTGTTAAGAAAATGTAACAAGCATAATGATATTGAAGCGTGATTTGTGAACGATTTTAATGATTTAAGATATGAATGTTTTTTTACGTTTTTTAACTTTAAATAGCCCAGTTAAATATATTGCATTTATATATGCTTAAAATACCTGCTTTGAAAGAATGTAATAAATTGATGTATACATTTATATTTTTTGTTTATATAAAACATAATTTTATTATCACATAAGCTTAAGGCGTTGAGAAGAACTCTGTGTATTTTAAAATATTATGTATATGTATAACTACAAAACGCCAAACAGTTTTTCTAAAATGTTCTAAGTTTTATCGCATAAAATTAGGTACGTTATTCTAAGATTGTTAAAAACTGGGATGTTTCAAAGTATATTGTACAGAATGCTCATTTAAGTATAAATTATATTATTCATGTTTTGTTTTATTTTACACTAGCTGATCCTCGCGTTTAAAAAGTAAAAAGGAATTACACCTTGACCTTCAGCTATCTTCCAGTGAAAGTCCCGTCAAAATCGGTCCAGCAGTTTAGAAAATTACCTCAGCCAAACAGATAAAAAAAAATACAGTTTTGTTATAGGTATGTTAAGTTGTCAAGGTAGGTTAAGTTGTTGAGTAAAATTTTGAAATCATAAACAGACACTTCAATTTTTATTTATTTGTATACATTATCCTGCGTACGATTAAGTTGAAGAACTTACGATACATTACGGCTGACCGTATTTTACAGTCACTTTCAGATAACTAGTAGTTGTTAAATAAAGAACTAATAGACAAATTTAATAAAGGCACAGTTTTTGATCGATACTTAACAACATAATATTCTGAATTTTAATTAGTAGGTAATTACTAATTACCCACTGGAATATTCAATGGAAATAGTCCATTGAATGGAACACAGATAGCGTTTTGCTAGGACTTACGTAATTGAAAGTTATTACAGTAGATGGCGTTGTTTTCAATCTTAATTCGCGGTATCCTTGGAACATGTTTTTTAAATTATCGAACCAACTTGTTTTTACATACATAGGTACATCATAATATTTTAAGACGATAATACTGATTATGTCGGTAGATCAGACAAGGATTCAACCCCCATGATGGTGAGTGAACACTGCTATATGCCCGTAGACGTTTGTAGTAAAGATAAATAAGTACATACTGATTCATACCAACTTTCGAGACGCAGGCGGAATGGTTTTGATGTTCAAAAATTTTTATGTAAGAATCCAATAGGAAACGAGCATGCAGTTTATCTGATCGTAAGTGGTCACTGCCGCCTGTAACTAACTTCATATAGAGCCAGGGTGTATCTGAAGTCAAAGACAGCTGCTTTGCTTTTTCTGAGAACTAAGATGGTCGCCTCATTGTAAGAGCCGGCAACTACACACAATGAAACACAAGAACTTCTTCACTCTAGGAATAGGTTTGGCGACGGTACCTCCTTATTCAAATCATAAGTGCACGCGGAACCGGCCCTAAGCATCTCGGCACCCTGAGCGAGTCACACATTTGGCGCCCCGGAGGTGTCACATATTTGGCGCCCTTCACCAAATCTACGATGTACCTACCTACCAATTATAAAACATGCGTTAAGGTTCGTAGCGCCCCTGGGCGCCGGCGCTCCGAGTGACCACCTGGGTCGCCTGGTTTCCTTCTCAGAAAATAAGTACCTAACTAGCAAATGAACGTGCAGTGATTGGAGTCTTGGAGAGTGGAACTCTATCACAGATGCGTTAGTATTTATGTTCCTATCCCTTATCAGTAACGGATTTACCAAGAGGCTGAATAGGCTGGAGCATCAAGCGATAAATTTAAGGGACGACAAATTTATCCTTGACGACCTTTCTCGCTAGCTTTCGGAGAGTATTGCCTCATGACGAACTACTTTCGCTAATTTCAGGGGCGGCAGCAAATTGCAATTTACTGATTCTGCGGTTGTCACAAACATGGAGCAGATGAGCAATACATTAAACAAGCATGCAGTCAACCTGATGGTAAGTAGCTAAGGTCGATTACAGATGCGCTGCTACCCCCGAGGACTGAATCGGAACCCCTCGGATAAGTATTTTCCTTACCATACCCTTCAGACCAGAACACCGCAATGCTTAATACTGCTGTCTTTCGGCAGAAATAATCGTGGCGCTGGTACCGCGGGAGTCGAGTCGGGAGTGTATTTTTTAGTAAAGTGATCAATAAATTTGTAACCATCATCATCGAATCCAGTTTCACTTCTAGGCACAATAATTTTTTTCACCGACCGTCAACATTGAAATCTTTTAGCAAACTTTACTTCGATACCTACCTATTTATCAATTATTCATTCATTAAGTACTTTCCTTAACACTTCAAAAACCCGTAACATCATTTGACAGCCATACCTATTATCCATAGCTCACACCATGAACAATTTCATTTACGCTTTAATATTATGATTAGGTGTTTCAACACGTCATCTCGCAACGCATTCTGAAATAATGAATTGGATTCCGGTCATTTTAACACCAATTTTAATTTAAATTCGATTCTGAATCACTAACTAACCGTGGGATGAAGTATTATTTATGCAATTCCTGTTCCGAATTTAGCCACATGATACACCTAATTGAAACATATTACGATGTGCAGATTACATGCGTGGCGGTGTCTGATTTTTAATAACTCTGAGCTGCATATTATTGGTTTGTTGGTACATAAAAGTTGAAGATGAGAAATATTACTTAGGTACCTACTTATTACAACGAAAGGATCCGAAACTATCTGTTACATTTTCAAATTTTGTCTTCATTTTAATTTCTTTGTTACAATCCTTACCACATCTTTTTACCTACCTCATTTTTGTTTAAATAAAGGAAGTAACCAACGACCTCATAAGAAAGTGGCCATTTCAGCCCATTAGCACTTGTGGGCACATGTACCTATGCTTATTGCTTGTGACCGATCATATAAGATTAGAATGTACCTGAAGTTGGTCACAAACGTTTTTTTTATATCTGAGGACTAAGTTGGAATGCATCGAATAAATATGTCTCTTGTAATTGTAACTCTGATAATGCTGTTATTAGGCAGAAATCGGTGTGGCGGTGGTTCTGGAGTAGAGCACCAAAAGGTTTTATGGACTAACGAAGGGATGAATTGAAATAGGTAGGTACATGTTTTTGGATTTCAGGGTCTTTGAGCCTCTTAGAACGGATCCGCATCAAATCCTGTCAACTTCAGTTAAAAACATTAGTCCGTAATACTATGCTTGACCACAAAATTAGGTAGGTATGTAAGTAATAGAAAATAAACAATATTAAACACGGATAACACAGTGTGGAGCGCGGACCGCGGGACGCCGCCAAAAAACTCGTTATAACGAAACACAATTATCCGTGGACAGTGGACTCCATAGAGACGGTGTTTAGAAAATACAATTCTATAAGTGTGGGTTCGTTAATGTTTAAATGCATACCTCGGAAATTTATGTAAGTACCTAGCAACAATGTAAGGTATTTAGTTATTTAGTCCTTGGTATTAACTTAAGTCAATTGAGTCATGATAGTTTTACTGTTACAGTACTTTAGTGTCCTAATGCGCCAATAAGGTTATAAATCTAAAATGAAATAAATGATTATCAAATCAAAAAACCCGGCTGCTTAAAAATAGTTAACTGAGAAAATATAATCCAGTATTAAATTTGCACTATATGCTGCAGGTACCAACGTAGTTCTGCTAGTTCTTTTGTTGTCGAGGGAAAAACCTTTAATGGGTTGGTACGCGCCATGGGAGCGATGCCGGGTTATGTGAGATTTATATCAAACTGCACTAAAACCCGCCCGGTTGCCCTCAGCGCTGCGTGGAGAACTCCGGGATCTCCAACGGAACACAACCGAAGTCCTCCGAGCGCTAAGCCCATTTCAGGCTCTGCCTTGATTTGCATCAACCAACACCTACGGCTGTTTACGACGGTATGCGACCACATGTACTGTCATTCTACCCGGGCTCGCTGGCCGGGCATTTCAAGCCCCCTTAACACAGGCAACGGATATCGTAGCCTTATTCTGGTGCCGGGACTACAGGGGCAAATTAACAGAAAAGAGCTTTTTCACACATTATCTCATGCCAATAATTACATTAAGTACTATTGTTTATCGCAATGCTAATTATTGTTTTTCTAATACCTAACATTCCTACTCCACGAATTTCCCTGTCCGCAGCAGTTAATTACTCCTATAACGACAGTTAGAGCATAATGAGATTTTTGCAATTCAACAGTAGCACATTACAGGCTGTGTCACCCCTGACCCCCTGGCCCCCTGACCCCCAGACCCACGAGGGGAAGTTATTAGCTTGCTTTGTTAATGACATTTCATTCTATACTTCTTTATATGGTACAATTGTCATGTGGAAAATATTACTGACGTCTCACGATGTAAAACAAATTCAATGATGAAATAGATTCCTGAAAAATGCAATCATGGGGTTCTGCATAAAGGATTCTCTTTCATATCTGATTTTATTGCAATGTCCACTAGAGACGATGACTACTTTCCATTAGATAGAATATTGGTTTATGTACAATCGCCACCTCCTCACATGTTACGCACCTATGATTAACTTAAGATAAAACCCTAGATTACTCGTACATGAATTTGGTTGTATATGGGCGTTACTTACCGTCAGTTGAACTACATACGTTTGCTCCTTTATTATTATTGAAAAAATCATAATATACGTATCATGCATAATTATGTTGATGGCCATTTGGGTAGCGCTGGATTATGACCTAAATTCATCTCACTCTGAGAGAATATCAGTATCCAATAGTGGGACAATAATAGGACGACGTGCAGACATAGATTCATTACAATAACTATAAGAAGACATACATGTTTCTCTGCGCTTTACACTACAAATAAGAGTAAATTAGGCCTATGACTTGCGTCCTCCTTTCCTATTACTAATTCTATGCAACTACACTTCGTTAGAGCTTAACTTATTAATATAATATTATCGAAGCTAAGCATTTGCGTGGGAAGACTAAAACTGGCTAAGTGCACTGATTATAATGAATAATTCAAATATCGTATATATCTTACATGGACTGAACCAGTAAACCTACCGTGAGACTGCCTTATTCAAATTCTGGCTTATTAAGCTTATCGTTTGAATTAATATAAGCAACGTTAATTGCGGTGGCGATTTTGCGAGTCTGCGCGCGATTCTTTGTTTCTTGTTTGTCTGATTAGATATTTACGTTTGTAAGAATGCCTTTGGGTTACAAGGGATTAAACCAGTTACGTTGCTTATATTACATTTGGCGAATCAGAGCATAGGCAGGTAAGCACCTACTTCTTAATTCTGCTATGCTTTTGTGAAGAAGATAGAAAGATAAAAGTTAGTACTGTATTGTAGATTTTCAAAGTGTCTATAAGATTGACAAAGTTTTATTACCTACTATTATGTGGGCCTAAAGCCTAAACCATTTTTATGTCCCACTAACTGATCCCTGCGGTTTCACCCGCGTTAAAAAGTAAAAAGGAATACATATCTAAACATTGATAACATCACGTGCTCCCGCGACCTATGTAAAGTAGCCTATGTTATGCCTTCGATCTTCAACTATCTGCCAGTGCCAATCCCGTCAAAATCGGTCCAGCCGTTTAGAAGATTACCTCAGCCAAACAGACAGACCGACAAAAAAGTTTTAAATACCATTTGTGTTATAGGTATTGTGTACACTTTCATATGCATTGAATAAAGAAATGTTTTCTTAAATTCACAAATAGACACTTCAATTTTATTTATTTATAGATTTCTACACAATTTGTTTTACCTGTCTATCTACACGCTGAATGTTGAAGTTCCATCCGCACCAATTGGTTTCGTGGCGGTCGTCCACGGTTCAGATGGCACGGTCATTTCAGCCGCGGATGTGCAAGATGTAGAACGAACTTCCTTTCCTTTCGAAGGTGCAAAAAGAACTCTCCTTAAAAGCCGGCGTTGCATTAGCGACTCCTTTGGTCTTGCAAATGTCCATAGGCGACGGTGACTTCTTTCCAGCAGGTAGGCCGACTACTTTATCGATAGGCTTAAATATACAGTTTGATCTACAATTCTACATGTTGGACTTATATCGATGGGGCCAACGTTGGGACCAATGTGAGCTGGCCATATACTTCAGATACGATACGAGTGGTTCCGTTCATGTGAATCTGAAATGAATATTCGATCGCGATGTATTTGCGAGGCTTTGTTAGATAAAGTAATGGCTTTAAATTCAAATACATTGAAGAGTCTAAGCGAAATCTTGCGTTTCTTGATAAAAGATATACTAGATACACGTTTGGTAAGTAATCATAATAATAACGATATCTGAGTAGATACCGAACCGAACCGTATGAGAGTTCATATCTCCATATTAGGATATTTTTCACGTCATGTGTGCGATTGACAGTATCGACACACAAAGATGAATACACAAATATAGGAATATACAAATCGTATATCATTAAAACAATATCCTACGTGGTAATCTAAGTCATGTATGTAAATAACAAAACTTCCATCCGTCTTCACAAACTTTCACCTTTTAGACTCAGGTTAAAACTTAGACCAGCACATAACGTCTCTTCATTGAGTACCTCGACGTCTATAAATGGAGCAGATCCGAAACGAAGTGAGTGGGCGGAGATTGACTGTTACCATTAGCTCCCACTTATGTCGTGCAAAACGTTACTTTGGGACTTTTTGGGCGAATCTGATATTTTATTCCTTAATGTTACGACAAAACTAATGTAAATGTATTGAAAAGGAGGAGAAATAAAATACTACTTCTAATTTAAAAAATTTGAAAGTGTAAAAAATAAAAATCACGGCCCTATATAACTTGTAAGAATAAGATACAATTTTATGTCAAAAATAAGCATCAGGTTAGGACTTAAGTTAGCAGATAACTTCACTTCATTCAGTACCTCGACGTCTATAAATGGAGCAGATCCGGAACGGAGCGAGTGGGCGGAGATTGACTGGTACTATTAGCTCCCATTTATGACGTACAAAATGATATTTTGAGACTTTTTGGGACTTCTAAAAGGCGGAAAACATAAAATGCTATTTCTGGTTTCCCTACAAAGTTTGAACAGTTTAAAAAGAAAAGATTTACAAACTATCACTATTATAATTAGTAAAAATTAGACAATGTTTCTTCTCAACACACGAGTTTTAGGCTAGGACTAAAGTCAGCAGATAACTTCACTTCATTCAGTACCTCGACGTCTATGAATGGAGCAGATCCGGGATGGAGCGAGTGGGCGGAGATTGACTGTTACCGTTAGCTCCCATATATGACGTGCTGAATGACATTTTGTGACTTTTTGGCTCTTCGAATCCGAACTTCGGTATAATAGTAATGGGATAACTAACGTAACTTAAAATGGCAAAATATAAATTACTAGGTATTTCTGGTTTACAAAGTTTGAAAGGTAATCAGTATAGTAACAACGGCACAGCTATTTCTGTCTGCTGTCTACTTGGGTACTAGTTTTAGTTCGGTACTTAAATGATGTAAATGAAATCTTAGTATCAATGTATTTGTATTAAGAATATTCTTCTCAGTAGCAATGTATTTGTATTAAGATTATTATTCTTCTTTAAGTTACACTCTCTTGATTATGTAGGCAGTGCCTTACTCAAAATTATTAAGCCTACGTATTATTCAAAGTTCTATCTAAAGTTCATTAGCAGTTGATACCTGATCTACAAACAGCGATCAAGTTACAGTTTATTTAATGTCAGTGGTATTTAAGTCGTGAATACTCGCTACCTTCAGGTTCTTAATAACATTCATCTTCATAACACTTAATTTATAGTTTTCAATTATAGATATCAAATTTTCTGTTCTTAATTTGTTGTTATATAATCAAGTTGAAATATTTTGATAAAATCATCATAATGAATATTTGTTAGGTTAAGTAACTAAATATATCACAAAGAAGTTAATGATCAAGATTAAAACATAATACCCCACTAAAACACAATATAAAATTACTATTATTTGTGCTATGTAGTTATGTAAATAAAATACCGCGGTAAACAATCGAAGATATACTCTAATGGTAAAGAGACACTACTATCTACGGATATTTCTGTAGAAACACAGATAAAATAGAAGTTTTAGCTGAGGTCAATCATATATGTGTTACTTTACTGCCTCTTATATGCCCCACAAAAAACAAAAACTAACAACTACTTATTTAGAACCTTATTACAATTTACAAAAACGCTTCTGTTAAAAATCAAAAATAAAGATTACAAAGATTTTGTATCTCTTAAAACGAATGATCATTTAAATTCAGATATAAGACGGTTATTAAATAAGCAGTTATTTCAAAATAACCCATAGAAATAGCGCAAAGCTACTCAGTTACTCAAGATAGTTATAGCTCCCTAATGAGTAGCGATGAGTGTGTGTAACATGCAACCTGAGCACAAACACTCAACCTTATTGAAGACGAAATGGATCTATCTAAATGCTAATTGAAAATAATATTTATACACTTTAGAGCACTTTAGAGTAGGGTTGAATAAATTGAACTGAGTTTTATTCGCAATACCAGTATATTTGTTTGTTGAGTATCGATCTTGATGGAAGCGGTGTGTTTATTTTTGTTAGTTTAGAAATAACTTGTTTGTTTAAAGAATGTAAACGAAATGGTTTTATATGTTTCTATCTTGTTTATACTTTAAAGGGAACGAGAAAGAGATGAATAGAAACATTGGCTTTATAATGAATCAAGTATTTACTATTCCTTAGATAAACAGGTGATAATAACCTTTTCCAGTTCCACGACATAATTTCTTATTTGGAGACATTTTCAAATTAAATGTACATATCAATTACCTAGATATCTTGCCGGAACCGAACCCTAAACCTCTACTACATAAGTACAGTACCCAGATCATCACGAAGGGAAGGCAAACAAATTGGAGTTATGTTGTTGTTTAGGTACAGCAAATTAAGTACAATTTAATTTTATGTAACTTAAATGTTAGTACATAGAAAACATTATTGCGTTACCGTTTTTCGAAATGAGAGTTCCATTTATAATTTGATATTTAATGAGTTTAGTCAATTTAATGGAAAGTAGATGCAACAAGTAATCGCTATATATCCCGTAAGACAACAAGCTGCCAATATGTGTACAGTACACACTTAACAAGCGCTGCAGTGAAATTGGATTACCTATTCGGGTCAAACGTGCTGGCATCGTGTACAATGTGTACGTTATTAAGCGATGTGTAGCCTATTCGAAAGATCATACCGGGTAACATCCCGTTATCTTGTTACGTAACAGTTCTATCGACGAATTTCCATTTGAGCCATTGAGTTCCCATTCTACTCATATTATTATGGCGTAGTAAATATATCATGCAAGTGCAAGTTACTTTTAAAATGATATGAAAAGTTTATGTAACAAAAAATTAACACGTTACACTATTTAAAAGTTAAGATTCAATAGTTTTTTTCGTTGCATTGAATTAGTAAAGGAGCATGGCGTTTATCTAGTGGCAAGTAATTATTATGCATTGATATTAGGATTCGTGTATGCATCTCTTACACACAAACCAAAATACAACAGCTCTTGAAACAAGACAGAAATAGTGTTAGCAGTATAATTACAGACAAACCCCAATTGTTTTCACCTTTTATATCAAATTGGATATAATCCAGGTACAACAGGGTACTTCCGAACGCAATATAGCCTGTAAGACAACAAGCTGCCAATATGTGTACAGTACACACTTAACAAGCGCTGCAGTGAAATTGGATTACCTATTCGGG
>DWPV01005850.1:0-12001 GCA_018251915.1 Urbanus proteus proteus
CTCACCGCCTTGTATTTGAGTGAAGCCAAAAAACCACGCTACTTTCATGTATTTATACGCACACACACAAAACTAGCATGGTTTCATGTCAGCACCTTTGTATATTTACCCTCACATAATCACTTTTATAGCGCGACCATTTTGAAAATGGCGTCATTTTTTGTTAGGAATGATAGATCTACCTACTCTTTTTATCTGAGTTATATAATATAAGAAGCATACTACCTGACGGGAAGTGATGACTACCTCCCCGAATGTAAGCTATGAAATAAAACGGAAGGTTAAGTTCAGCTGCATATATGTTGCTACACTTGCTATGCTACCCATGTGACCTTAAGTTTAATCTACGTTATATAATAATAAAAATAAAAATAATAAAAAATTTAGTGACACCAAATTTTTTTAAACATCAATTCAATTTTGAAGTCTAAGAAATAATACCCCTTATCAAAAACTTCTTGCGTTTTAAATCTCACTTTTTTATTAAAAGTAATGAATTGAATAAGAATACGAAGATAGTACCTATTAATCTTCGTATTCTTATTCGTGAAACATTATATTTAAAATTAAATAATTTTGCGTACAAAATCACTTAATACCCAGTAATAGCGAGGTTACGTATGTATTCGTAAACAGTAAACAACAACCATTCGGAATCACCATTACAGCTGACATAAACAACCGCTAAATAACCCGTTTCAGTTACAACATTTGACTGACTATCTCAAACATAACGCCAAACAAACGGCCTGCTGTCCTCTACCACTAATTAAAGGTAATGGCCCAGAAACAAGATTGTGATATTGTTCTCTGCGAATCATCTCCCATCCCTCTCACACTCATACCTCCCTCCATAAACCCCTCCCGCTCACCCTAAACGTTGGTTAGGCATCACTTATTATGCTAAATATCCTACCCCATTCTTCGGGAGTGGAAAGATCTTTGATAAGCACTCGATTTTTTTCTTTTCTCTTGCCTTGACAGTTGGTATATGGACGTAGATTAAGATAGCTGGCGGTTTTTTGTAAGCATTTTAATCGTTTTTGGGACACAGCCATAAGGAAAGTTAGATATTTTTTCTTCTGGAAAAGTTAATCTCAGCGTGTGAAAATAAAAGCGCTTTCAAGTCATGTACCTAGCTGCTCATGTCAGCTTAAAAAGTTTGAATGTTTAACTCATCAGCTCTGATTTGTTTTCAGCTTGACCTGATTGCTTCGGTAAACATATTTTTTTAATTAACGAATTAGGTTATCAAACCTGTAATGTTAGTTGTTACTTTTAAATAAATAAATATTTATTCATATTTTTTTTATAAAAAAGTATTTTTTGGGATAAATCGGTAATTTTATCCCAAGAATACTTATTCATAAATACCATTTAAATTACTGTTACTTTTAAAAGTACTTGGACGTATATTTATGTAAGTTTGTACAATTCAGAAAAATATGGCTAAATGATTTTTATTGTATCTGTGGGGCGAACTCCAAAGGGTGTTGGATTATAAATTTAAATTTATGTTTTGTTAGATGCGATCGCTTAGCGGCGCGCGCCATTTTGAATCCAACGATAGAAGTTCTTTTTTTAAATATGATTTATTTCGGCAAAGGGTTTTGATGATGCGGTTCGATTTGGAACAAATGAAATGTTGTTTTTAAAACGGTTATAATTAATGGTTTGTGGTCGGAGAACTGTTTCTCTTAGTGTTTCGTATCTGCTTACTTTGTCATAATTATAATTGATGACCTAACATTTCAGGAACATAACATTTTATTGACAATTCACTATTTTTTATCTATAAATCATCTTATAAAATATCTTGCAGTCTAAGTACAATTAAACAGTAATAAAAACTTCTAGTATAATATTTTATAATGTAGTATAATATCTATAATAAATGAAGTAAATATAGATAGGTGTGCGGGTTATGTCGTGTGTTGGTAATATTAATAACATCTTATTTTTGCTTGAAATTAACATTGATTAACGGTATGAGAGTAGCTGAAATTGTAACTTAACAATTTCTTACTTTCTGGGCATGAATTTCACAAACATATTATTAAAATAAAAAAAAACATTTCAAAAACAACAATAACATATATTAAGTCAATATATGAACTTAAAAAATACAAGTACGTACTAACATCTAAATTCAATTATTATTTTATAGCAACCGGTTAAACGACCAAAAACCCATTGTGTTACAATAGCTACAAAACATTATTTATGATATAATCGAATCAGTTTAAAGTTCGAGAAACGACATTTGTTCGTCGATAGTTCGACTATAAACGAAATCAATAGCGGTTTTAATTCGATTCCGTTATTAGGAGCATTTGCTCGCTCCGCTAGAGTTGGGATTGAACTTCGGAATCACTTATGCGGTTATGATATGCGGTATTTTATTCGGTTATTATTCGGTTGCTAATCGAATTTTTATTTTAGGCGTACAAATGTTTTTATGTATGGTTTTTATTTTATTTGTATCGTTGTTGTATTATAATCTGATGTAAATGGTCCCGGCGGTCATAAGAAAAAGAAACGCAATTGTAAACGTTATTTAAAAGCTATTTATTTAAAATACTACTTTAATTTAAATAAAGTTAAAGAAACTAAATTTCTATACCAGTAGTAAGTAGTCGTAGATAAATCAACATTGCTACGGATAGTTTTTAAGATAATTAACTAAATAATTACAAACGATTTAGGCATCCCAGACAGGCTTCAATCTCATGTGTTTAATCTTGGAAACTAATCCCGATCAAGAGTATTGAGATTCATAGGAGTAGTGTATAAATTAAGTTTGGAACAGAGACGGTGCTGCCACCGTCAGGTGTGGGAGGACATGTGGCTCCCAGCGTCTTAGAGCGGCTTACAACACCCTGTAGCACTGGACCGAACTACTACGAATATACAGGGTGTTGTATTTTCTTTATGTAAATAAATACAGTTATAGCTTCGTAAAATATACAGTAAACTAATAACAATACTTATAACTAATTACAAAATAACAATATCACATATCACATGAGAATATACACGACGCACGCCGCTCCCGACCTTTATGCACTCTAATTATTTGATTTCGAGAAGAGCCTTGTTAAAATGTAGTTTTTATCATAGAAACAACTTAAATGGTTGATTAATGTTTTTATAATATGAAAATAAGTATAAAGTTAAAAATAGCAATACTTTTAACAGAAATATACACTTCATTATTAATCCCGATAATTTTCATGAACTCTCATTAGAATAGTGTAATAAAATAAACCTCATCATAACCACGCAGTAAAACATAGGAAAGGTTGCAACTAATATGTTCTTAAATATCTTCGATATCATCGACTTTATCATTTCATATCACCCTGTAGACCCCTACATGCATATGCGATAGAATTATGCGCGATCTCAGCACAGAACTTAATTCAATCTGGGATTACGGACGGTGGGAATCGGGTGTATCTTGGTATCAGGTGTTAGCTACGATGCTTCTCAAAGGATTTGTGATTAATTATAATTGGATTTTACATTATGGAATATAGTTAGTACTTACTATGAATACGTACTACAATAGGTGATATCGCCTGGGCGACTACTCCAGTGCATGTACCGAAGGGATCCGAATATAATGAATCCTCAAATTAAAACATTTTTTATTGTTGTCCTGATACACTATCTGGCCACAAAGAATAGAATACCACGCGTGAGATACGCAGGCTTGTGAATTAACCATTTTTATCAGGTTCAAAGTTATTTTCACAAGTGGTTTGTCAAAAATTCCTGATACCAAAATCTCTCTCTTGCATCTCGTGCATTTTCTGCGATATCCAAGAGCGCAAACAAAACTACATAGATTCGTCAGTTGTAGTATCAATTTATAGGATTTAAGTAATTTTAATTCGTAGTATCAAATCGTGTTCTTATGCGCCATTAATCTGATTAAAAGATTAAAACTATCCCGAAACATACTAGTAAAATTAATTTAACTAGAAAGGAAAATTAAACAAACAGAGTAGAAATACGCTGTAGCTACTTATCACTACATAGTATAAAACAAAGTCGCTTTCTCTGTCCCTATATCCCTATGTATGCTAAAATATTTAAAACTACGCAACGGATTTTGATACGGTTTTTTTAATAGATAGAGTGATTGAAGAGGAAGGTTTATACGCGTGTGAAGCCACGGGTGAAAGCTAGTTTTATTATAAAATACATTTTTAAAACATGAAATAACATCTTACATAGCCACAATTTGTATAATAAATCCGTTTCAGCGCCCAGTGTCGTCCGCGGCGTCCGGCGCCCTATATTATTTGTTTTAATCCGCACTTTTGCCGCTACTATCTGTTCGCCGCACGCCGCCACCTTCCGCGGATCGCTGCGAATACGTCCGATCTGGGTAGCGTTCGCAAAAAAGATAAAATTGATAATAATATAAAAAAAAATGTTTATCAAAAAGCATTACGGGCGAAGAAGTATTCACTGTGTTTAGGTTTGTTAATTCATAAATTCTGATATTTTAGTTTTGGCATATGACTTAACAAATTCGATGAAAATATAAATTAAGTAACATCCTCTTTAGGCATAAACAAATAAATATTATTTGTATTAAATATTATTTCACTTCGTATTGATTGAAGTAGTTTTCACTCAATTCTACTTTATTAAATTTCATTCAAAAATATCATTTTTCTATGTAAACACTGTATCATAATACAGCTATGTCACATTATTTTGCAAATTATACATAAAATTTTCAATGTGAAAAGTAATTAAACTTTTCCTCTCTCTATATATCAAAAAACTGTGTGTAAACCCTTATATAAGTCCTGTATGCTTTTAATAACTTTCTATAGCCCCACAATATGAATAGGACAAATATGCTGAAACTCAAATTTTGGCGACACTTTTGCTGACGCTCCCGGTCCGTCGCCACCGCTATTAATCATGGTTTATCGAGTGCTAATCCAGGTTTAAATAGATAACTAGTTGTGCCGGCTATTGTCGCCAACAGGAGCTGATGTAGGGTTGGCAAAAGTAAAATATTAATTTTATGTTACACTGGAGTGAAGTTATTATACTCACCGTTTTTATAAAATGATCGAATGAAACAGGTACATTTGTCATCTGTAGTAAGTTTGTGTTATTTTGTGTGTCGTTTATAATAAAATACTTTCATCAATGTGGAAGACACTTTTATTTATTTACTAATATTAATTACCTACATAATGAATATTACGGTCACTCACCTGGTATACCTACACTTATCAAATCTTTTAAAAGATTTTTAGAATTATAGACTACTATTATACACCAAGCTTAGATTCCTCAGCAGCTCAGAGGAAGAATCTTCAAAAATATTTCTTATTGCTCGACCTTATTTCTACTGAAATGAAATGAAATGTGAGCAACATTTCTATAAAAAACTCATGTACACAATTTATGCTTCAAATGTCAATGATTATGTATGAGTAGTCACTCAATTATAGCATTTTTAAGTCGAATCAGGTAACGACAACCCTAAGGTTTCGCTTCGGGTGGCTTCCATTGTTACTGTATTTAGGTTTTTGATACATAAATCTCAGTCATATTTGCACGTTATTGTACTGCACGTACTATTGTTTGTATTAATGAACATGTTATGGATTTTAGAAGAAAAATGACACTCATATCTTCATTATAATATTTTTTTTTAAATTTAAATGTAAAATTTTGCCTATAGGTTTTGCTTACGTTTTGCGACCTTGCTTATACCTTAAGTATCACAAATGCTTCTAGAAAAAGCCTAGCATTAAGTGATCGTAGACAATGGCTACTACTATTACAAAGACATCAGTTAAAATCATCACAAGCGGGTAAACATGGAATTAAGTTGATAACGAACTGGATATATTAATATGAAAATTGTATTAAAATAAAAAATAAGTATTTGGACGAAACGATTTAAAAGTTATTTAATTTAATTGTTTTAATTATTTAAAAAATAAGTTCATAATAATAAAACATTTTCTGTATATTTTGTATTTTAATACGACTGATTTATACGAGAATACGTCATATCTTTATAACAATCGTTTAAATTTCTTCAAAGAAATGATCGCTCAGACTACGTAATTTAACTGGCATTATCTTACGAGAGACGTACAGTCAACATATTTTAACAGAACGCGTTCGCAAACCACATTCCCAGTAAGCTTCTTACCGTCGGCCATTTTGTCGTCTTGACGATGACAAAATGGCGGCGGTCGTTCCAGGGCCGTTCAATTTGAATATAGAACAGCATACGTCGCCCGCGCTCCGAGACACTAACTCATCGGATCGGGCGAGATGGTGTGAGAATCGTAAAAATATATTCCTTTATTAGAACATGAATGAAATAGAGACGTCTAAAATTAATTGTATTTTTTAATAACAGTAAAAAATACTGATGTAAATATTTTAAAATGTTGTACTCAAGGCATTTCAGGAGAATTTCAATGAAATGTTTGTGGCTAAGTAATTAAATCAACCAATGAAAATAAATACTTAAACGTAATAATAAAATAAAATGAGTTCAAATCGAATGTATTAATAATACCTAACTGTGATGGAATAATATTTGGCCAACCCAAACTAACACGAATAACATCTTATATCTGAAACATAAAAATAACAAAATATTTAAATAAATCACTTAGTCTTGCAATCGGCATCTCCACAGATTTTCTGTTCTCAGGCCAAAGATCGTGGCAGCTAAGAATATGTCGGTCATAGCGCGGTGGCGAGCGATAGCGCAAATCCGCTGCGGAAAAATGGCGGCTGTGGCTTATAGCGGAACCGTAAGAGGAATTGATTCCGTGGAAATTATAAGTCTATTAGTTTCGTGGTACTTGGGCTCTGATTAACTTAGACATTAAGCGAAGGAATATTACAAAAAAAAATGATACCTACAAAGCACATAAAAAAAAATGCAACCAATCAATTTGACCAAAACTGACCGTCCAGATTTTACGTTGCATTGTTTTGATTTTTTTATATCTACAATACTGCAATACTCTTCAAATCGGAATACATTAATGCTAACTCAACTGTGCCTCAGACAGACATAAGTAATATCTTCTGAGTAGAAATAAAATGTGTCAATGTTTGATAACATTGGATTTTAATGCAACCATGTTTTGCGCGTCCGAGCACAGATCTCTACATAAACAATAACATATAGGAGGTCTGACGCATAATTAACCAAGTTGCTACTAATATTAATCATTAATCGTCTTTATTACAGCCGTAACAACGTAATAATTAAGTTAAACAATATTTTACATCAGTTTTTCTATGTGTGCATCCTGTCAGTTTTTACCCCCGTCTAATGAAGCCTAATAGTATAAAGAACTCTCCGATTTTTAGTACAAAACGACGCCATATTAATTTTAAAATCATAATCTTTGCAACGGAGAACCTCTCAATATTTCTAGTGTACTACACAGCTCTTTATAAATCAATTATGTTTCGATAACCACTCCTATACTACCCACAATGTATTTTCCAACAACTCCTACAAAAAACGCCCTTAAAACCTAAGTAATAGGTTTTATTAACAGTTTGATAACCGCATGTTTGGTTAGGGGGTCTTTAGAGCCCGCTATGCGATAGGCACTTGACGTATTAAACCGACAAAACAATAAAGCAACACTTTAAGAGACAACGGATCGGTGATTTTTGGAGCGTTTCCAATTGTTTTGGACGTAATTTCACGGCGTCCCGCGGCGGTCGAGTGGACCGGCCGTTGTTCGCGAGTTTTTCCTGTGAGAATATGGATAGCGCGAGGGTTAATATTGTAGATTTTTAAAAATATGTGCAGAAAGTACCCACGACCTTTCAGCTCATTGTTCTTATGTATTCGCATTGCATATCGTAAGTTAAAGAAGTACTCTTGAAATATATTCTCAGACTAACACCGTCTGTCTTTTTATATTATTGTTCATTAGTTCCTTCTTTGGTCAAGACTCATAATGTGGTTCTTATAATTTCTACCTATAATATGTATAATTTATAAATTTCTAGACGATGTTGTTAGACTATAAACCATATATACCTTATACATAAGGCAAATAAAATTTTGATGTGCAAAAGAATTAAATATTATTTGCCTTATGTTTGTACATGATCTGACATAGGTCTGCTCCTATAAGTTGTATTGTTATGGGTCCTAAAATTATTTTAGGTCCTGGGTAGTCATACAAGCAACAAGATGCAGCACAAATGACGGTTGCGCAGTTCTCCTGTAAAGTTTAATGAGATCTTAAATGAGAAATTCTTAATTATATGAGGCGTTATTTTTTGTACATTGTTGTGTCAGTAAATGACGGTCACAATTTTTCAATTGTTATTATTTAATAATCTTTTATACAATAATCTAAATTGATTATTAAAAAAATAAAGTCGATTTCAATAAATCTGTAGACAATAGAATATATTGGGTTTAGCTTAAATTAATGAATTCAAGTAATATTAATTGACGAAATATCCGTAAAACTTAATTAAAAAACAAGATAAACCTTTGATAACTATCAATAAAACATAATGCTCCGACATATTAAAATTAAACATCAGATATCAAGCAAACTTACGTCTTAAAAATACATAATCTGTAAGCCGACATGATATACACTAGTATGAACAAATCGGGTCCATCTCTAATAGAATATGTGGGTGAAGTAGTTTCATAAAAAACCAATCTCTCACATTTACCAGTAAAAGGTTCCGAACCCAATATTTCGTGATATCGGACGACAGTTGAGTCCTGCGGCCGCTAAAAACTCAATACAGTATTGCTTTCACAGCGAAGTAGCTGAGTTGGAGTAGTATGGATACTGCTAGAAAATATTCCACAATTCGAAGCACTTTTTTTAAATTTTTATTTTTATTCGCAAGAACATATTACAAGTTTGAAAGAGGCTATTTTCTTATAATTTGCGGTTTTACTGGATGCTGACAGTTAACTCAGCAAACAGTTTGATCAAGCAATTTGCTGGCATTCGCTTCTTAAGTTTTATCCTCCATATTTTTGTATGTTTCCGAATAAATATTTTCACTTCTTGTACTATTAGAGTTCTATGAAAATCTATATAGTACATGAACTCAAGACGATGACATAAATATCTAATTCATGATAAGCTCATTTTCAAAAACCGTCTTAGAACGTTGTTTAAGCAGTGAAGTAGTCACGCATGCATTCTTTCTATCTTAATCCGCACTTAACGAATAGAAAACCTTCATAAAGGATTAATCAAACATATTTTGAAAATTATTCCAATGATTGATCTCAATGTTTTTTTTTTTAAGTTTAAACATGATAAGATAATTTTGTTTAATCAAGGCGTTTCTATGGCCAGAATTAAAAATGCGTGGTCATAAAAAGAAAGCTTTTTTTCGAACTTCAGCTCGGAGAAAAGTCTTAAAAAAAGGTGCAAAACGAATTCTACCCACGGGTATATCGTGTGTCGTCTCTTGAAAAAGTGGAGACAGTTTATACATACTGTCAAATGATTAAAACTAAAGATTAGTCACATCCCCACAACTCCATCCAGTGCTGGGTCAGCGCTACAAGGCGCGGCGCGTAACGAGTTTAACAGAATATGATTTTCGCTCGCCGCTGAGTGGAGCGACGTTTTAGCGCTTTTTATATCCCGCGGGACCCGCGCAGACTGTGCTGGGGAATATGCAAGGGTTGGATGATTTGCGAGTTTCTGCTAGGTATAGCTTTGATTGCTGTTTTCATGTAATTATTGTAGCAAACGGGCAAGTGGTGCACCTGAAAAATGCTTCCGCTAATGAACTTCTGTAAACAGTCTCTTAAGTCTCTTGACGACCCCCGTGGCGGAGCGGTCACCATACCGGTCTGCCACGAAGTGAGTCCCGGGTTCGATTCCCGGCCAGACAGATATCTGATATCTGAATGATGAATTTACATAGATTTCTGTTCTGTGTCTGGGTGTTTGTGTATTTGTCTTTGTGTGTCCATGGCACCCACAACACAGGAGAAAATCCTACTGTGGGGCTACATAGCCCCACAGTAGGATTTTATAGCTATGTAGCTAGTGTAGAAAGCGTCTTAAGAAACTTCCAACATTTCCCCAATAATCATAAGTAAGTGCTTCCTAGTTTTCAAATGCGTTTCTTTTAATTTACCTAACGATAAGGCAGACGGGCAACCTGGTGGAAAGTAGTCACCGCCGCCTATGGACATTTGCAACACCAAAAGAATCTCCAATTCATCGCCGGCTTTGAAGGAGAGCTCCTTTGCAACTTTTTTGACGAACCCCATGTCATAGCGCTCCGGAAATATCTCAGGAGGAAGATTCCATATCCTGAACGTCAAGTCAGTGTCCGTGACAAGAAATAATGTATTATTACAAATGTGAAATAAAATCTTTCTTACGTCACCGACCCAAATTAGCTCTCTACATCATCTTACAATAACTGCTTTAGTTTACACATATTCTGCATGCAGCAGTTATTGTCAGATGATGCTAGTAGCAAACACAGCTTACCAATAGTGTTAAACACTGCTGTGTTCTGGTTTATAGAGCGTGGTAAGGAGTCATTGCTTTCCGAGGCATTTTATTTTAGTCGAAAGGTAGCAATGGATTTGTAAGTTTTTAATTATAACTGTAGTAAAACAAACTATTTCATAATCAATATATCGTGATTCTTATATATTTGTGTAAGTAGAGCAGTTCTCTGTTTCGCACACTCCCCTTCTGATCGTAATTGCTTTACTACGGACCGTTTTTCAAATCGATACCGACTCTGTTGAGAGAAGTGTCACTACTGTTTTTTGCATTTAAGTAATAGGTTATATATTTTTTATATCCCACTAGATTTCTCTCAGAGTATCGTGGGTGTTATGGATGGACGAAGGCAAGCACGAAAACACCCAGACCTGTACTAGATAAGTGAATATATTCCAATCGCTCTGAAAATACAGATTAAAAATATATTAAATTGCATAAATAATAATAGTCATACTTAAATTCCCATGGCATTAGCTAAAGTTTTAGCTAAATAATATCACTTACTTACCTATTTCATCCCGCAAAAACCGCCGACACCTATATATTATAGTACTAGTATAGAACACAAGTAGGGCACTATCTATACTAATACTATAATATACCAACATTCCTGATAATACTTCATTATTAACTATAAATATAGAAAACGTTATACATTCAATAAATAAAATGTACACAACACCGAAGTTAATAAGTACCTACGTAAATATAAAAACAATTTACCCAAAACAAAGCTTCAACATTCAAAAGATCTAAAAACACGTGTCAAATTCCGCCGGCGAAATAAAGCCGGTGGCATACTTAAAGCGATTTCCGACGGCGGTATCATAACACGGGTATTATATCTTAAGCTGCGTTAATTTGCTACCGTCCGAGCGGCGAATACAATTTTACGGAGCGGTGGACGCTGAGCCGATTGCGAGACACGAGACAATCCGGGGTGCGGAGCGTGAGGTGTGGATACGGCATTATATTTATTACTTTTTATAAACTTTAAGTACCATACATTATTTTTAACAAAACCATTTATGCTACTTAAAGATTCCTTAAGTACCGACTTCCTAGTCACAAAAAGTAAAAAATAATTTAAATCAATTTATATAAATGTTATTTCAGTACATAGTCCTGAAGTCAGCGCTGTTACCAAAAGTAACCAATGTTACGTAGGTAAGAACTTTTGTGACGGCAGGGAAATCTTCAAAAGGTACTTAGTGCTACAGGCGCGGATTGTTTTGTTATAAGATTGAAGTAGCAATTGAGTATATGGTCAACCTGATGGGAAGTCTATGTAGAAGATGTCTACTCCGGATAAGATGAGAATCCCACCTGAGGTCGACCACATCTGCGTTGTTAGCCTGAGTTGTTACTGAGAACTAAATTTATCACATTGCTTAAGTATGTCTCCCTTACAACACCCTCAGATAAATAAAATAGGTAGATACCTCACC
>DWPV01005851.1:0-11999 GCA_018251915.1 Urbanus proteus proteus
CATTTCTTTCTAAGCTAAATTAAGACGAGGCAACATAGAGCCGATGTTTATTATTTTCTTAATTTAATAATCTTAAATATTTTTTTACCTGAACAACATTTCACCCAATTTCACCTTAAGGAAAAATATTATTATGATATTATTCAAAAAAATGCAGATAAAATGTTTAAAATAGATTAATCTTATTAAAATTCATTATTGAAATGACTCAATACACTTATTGTGTCATGTATTATAATCACCATCATAAAGCATTATTGTCCACTGCTGGGCGGGTATCGGACGACCAAGTACGGATTTGTAGACTTCACACGCTTATAAGAACTTTTACAGAGGTTTCTGTCAATAAATTATACCTAATTAGTTTCCATATAAATTAATTGTATACAAATATGATATTGGCGTATTACGCCTATTATTCAATAGATTCGTGGGTGCAAAATACCTCGGAATCAATTCAACAAGTTATACAAACGGATTATCCTAAACCATTCGGATATTCAATTAACCGCAAATCGCACCGCCAACCCTTCAGTTGCTTTTTGTTTGTTTTCTATAAAGTGTTAAACATCTAGGTAATCTAGGCATATACATAGGTAATCTTAAAAGCTGACTCGATACAAAAGGGTTACAGTGCATATATTTTCATTATGACACCTAAGAATGCAGGTATTTTTTCTTGCTTATTTCATTTTGGTAGCAGGTTTTTTATTATTATAGACAACTTGTTAGCACCAATAACTCATGCCTCTCCTGGGTATCTTACTAGTAAAACTACTGTGCTATGTATTAAAAGATAGACATATTTTTAGTACCATATTTTTAACGATTAGCCATAAAGTATTTTTTTGACTCAAGCCACCCGTATAAAGTACAAAAAAACAATACGCCTCCCAAATATATATTTATGTAATTTCAATACACATATCCCAAATCCGAAGGACTTCAAAGCAAATATTCATTTTTCCTATCTCAACAAAATATATCGAAAAACCACAACATGACTTGATATTGTGTTCCCATCGTTGCGAATTCCTGTTATCTTTGAACTCCTAAATAACTTGGCACAAACTTTGTTCCGGAAATCCGATACAAGGGGAGAAGCTAGTTTAAGAATAAAAACGTTAACAAATAGCGAAGCAGGGAAGTTTAAAGCAATAAGAAATGGGGACGTTGGGGCAAATTGACGCGTCAGCACGTGCTTTTGGGTCAATTTTGTTTCTTTTTTTGTAATGTTTGTTGTTGTAATAGTTGTACCTAAGTAGTTATTTTTTGATGTTGATTCAAGAACCAATTCTATATCATTTTTACATAAGTAGGATATAACAAACTATTTTCTATTTTGTTTGGTTTGATGTTTAAATAAATGAATAATTTATGGTCGCATTTAGAGCACTGGGCGTCCAGTAAACATAGACACAGCTGCCTCTATGCAATTACAAAATTTGTATTTTTTAAACTTTTTATCTTACTTATAAAGTATATTTTACCCTTCATCCTCACACAGGAATATAATTAATTAACATTCTTTATCTAGACTTTACTTAATGGATAATGAAAGAACATGTGCAGTGATGCGTGCAGTCTTCCGGATAATGCTTTGCGAATTATTCGATTGAGATAAACTCCGCCAACACAATAAAACCACCAATCCGTTCTGCGCCACTTGTTCATTAGTATTTAATTAAACTAAGCCTTTAAGTGAATAAAGTCTTTATCTTTGTTTGAGGCAGCCAAATAAATACTATCTTAAATTGATATATAAATCTACATGAAAGTGAGCAAAGTCTAAACATTTTTTCTTTCTTTTTGTCTACGGTTTTTTCCAGGCCAGTAAAATAAGGCGTATTGTTGTAAAATATCCAAGTAATTATAGTAGCATATAGTAGGTAAGTGAGTCAACATTGGACACTAAGTTCCTACCACGTTTAATGTTGAAATAACATTTGTATTTCGCGGTAACCATAAAATAATTATTAAGTCAATTCAGAGTTTCAACTCATTCTATGAAATGACTTACTTAATGATAACATTTTCAGTTCCCATTCAAATTAATAATAATGTTCAAACATTTCAACTATTTGCTTTTACGGAGCAAACACAAGGTCATCCCGTATGGAGTTTATATTCCTAACACATTATTATACAGCAGGATATTAATTACGAAATGAACGTACGAATATTAATCCTGTATGAGAAATGGCAGGAGTATACAATTGCTTGTAAATTAAATAATTCTATAGCGCGCTATGCTGCTGTTGTGACTCCGTGTCGAATAATCCTTTGTTCCTAAACAAATAGGGATATATTCTAATAATTATATTAATTAAAATAATAAAACATAACTCCATTTAGATAATTAAAAATTAGACTCATGTATGTATAATTATCATATTTTAAATCGTTTTTCTTTTCATGACAGGCGGATGACATAGAATTAACAGAAGAGGAAAAACGAGCCTGGTCCAGTTTACACGGTGGTGGCGGATGGGGAAAGCGGGGTTGGCAAGACATGAGCTCGGCATGGGGCAAGCGCGCGTGGCAAGACCTGCAGGCAGGCTGGGGCAAGAGGGGTTGGCAGGACCTGAACTCCGCTTGGGGCAAGCGAGGCTGGCAAGATCTCAACTCCGCCTGGGGCAAGCGTGGCTGGCAAGATTTGAACACTGCCTGGGGCAAACGCGCCTGGAGGGACATGTCGCAAGCTCCTTGGGGCAAGCGAGGATGGCAAGACATGAGCTCAGCCTGGGGCAAGCGCGGCTGGCAAGACATGAGCTCGGCGTGGGGCAAGCGGGCCTGGCAGGACCTGCAAGCCGGCTGGGGCAAGCGCGGATGGCAAGACATGAGCTCGGCCTGGGGCAAACGTGCACCTGTAAGTATTTTGAATACTTATAAAATAATTATAATTATTCATTGTTATATAACTTTGGATGAGAATATTCACGTAACATTTGTATGTGTTTAGGAAAAGTGGGCGAACTTCCATGGCTCGTGGGGCAAGCGGACGGCGCCCGAGACTGATTACGAAGACTACGAGATGGCTATCGACCACCTGCTCCCTCTGCAACAGGTAACTTCAGAAAACAGACTTTACCAAGATCTCTAACACAAACATCTGTCTGCATGCACATGTAAGTTGCGTAAACTTTTCGTTTCGCAAACTAACACCAGCTTCTCTCATAAATCACCAACCACAATTATTTATTTAGATATTTGCTACCCTGGGGTTCCACATTCAACCTGTTTAATTAAGCGAATACCTAAATAATTAATTGGATACCGGATGAACTATAAATGCGAATATACTACACAAAGAAAGGTCACGTAAATTCATAATTCCCATATTGAATCCGAAACCGAAAAAGTGAAACTGCACCAAATATTGAACAAATTGCTAACTGTAACAAATATTGGTAACAATCAGGTTTACAACAATGTAACTTTATGATATTATTGAAAAACATTATATAAAACCGTTGCACTGACTTGTACAAGAGCAAGAAACGGTTTAGCTGACATCGATAAGAGCAATCTGAATCAGCGGGTTTCAGATGTGAGACGCGATTGCAGCGGACTGAGTTATTGCGGCGATATTGCTGCGACCGGCGATATTGCCGCTTTGGCGACGTTGCTGTAATCATGCATGTTATTGATATTTTTTGCTAAGCGCTCTTGATGCTCTATTATAAAATCGGAGTGGCTGTAAATCTTGCACATTGTGTTAAGCTGAATGTGGTTTGGTGCTGAATAGTAATTTGAGAATATACAGATTATAAAATGAACTACTCGATATTTATGAGGGTTACCAATTAGCTTAGGAGATAAAAAAATAGAGTGAAGTATTATCTCTTTTTTAGAATAATATTTATTGTTATGTAAGGTAGTATAATATTGCATAGTATAATTTTTATCCTTAGGACCTTTGGGGGAGCACCTATTTGAAGTTAGTAATCGATTTCAGAAGACCTTAGTAAGCGCTAAATATGTCACGACTGCACATTGTCGCGATCCTTCTTTATAATAACAATAATAATTAATTTCCATAGGCTGATGCTGCTGACCAACCGATGGACACGCCGGAGAAGAAGGCCTGGTCCGCGCTGCACGGCGCGTGGGGCAAGCGGCCAGTCAAACCGGCACAATACAACAGCGGTATATATCTCCCCATATTTTAAAGATGGTAGATATGCCTTGCTAGGAAAGAGCTGCTATACTTCTGTGCAAGCAACAGAGTTAGCAGATGGTAAAATCTGGTTGTTTTTCTCACAACGACTTCTACGCAAATTCTAATCATTGATCTTTAAAATTTATACTCGTATACTAGTAAAAATACGAGTGGTATATCAATGTTCTATACCTGAACTTTATAACAGCTATATTGCCTGTTTGAAGAGTAGGTAGAGTATTAGTAAGGCACAGAGAAGGAATATATTAGCATTCCTATAATTATAGAACTCTTATCTAATTTTTGGCTGGGTACAACGGATCCACTTCTACCTCCTAAAATCTGTGTTTTGGTAGAGAAATAACTCGCTACATATACCTACACTACTTGTTTAACCTTTAATTTTCTTTTAAATGTCGTAGTTCATATATCAGAAACTGTATTACATAAAATAATATAAAACACAATATGTGGTATAGAAATTGACAAACTACTCGCAATACAAACAACTGTATCTAACGGTCCACATTTGGCGTAACATTTGTTGACCCCAACCGAAACGGTCTCAGATTATAGCGTATAATAAAAACACCCTTCAGCGAGTACTAACACAACAGATTGGAAGTAAAAATTATATTAAATCAATCCGAAGTGAACTAGCGGTGCCGGACAGATCGATCGTCGTTAAAGTTTCATAGCAAATTAGCTTTCTTTGGTTCCCAGTAATAGCGAGGACGGTTTTAAAATAGACATTGAGTCAACCTGTATATTCTATGGATAGAATGAGTATTCAATATCTAATCTTTATATAAATATTTTTAACTGAACGCCTTGAAAAGATTCTTAATGTCATTACCAAATAATCAACCCTAATATAATTCTAATTTAAATTGATTTTAATACAAACATTTTTAGTCATAGATATATTTAACTAATTTATTTCAAACTATCATTAATTATTGTTATAAATGCTACAACTGCTGCTAAAAATATGCAAAAAAAGTATGTTGTTGTAACCATAAATTTAATGCGTTCAGTTTCATCCACATGTTGGTAAAATATTACAAAACTTTACAATACGTTTATACGTGAGCCGTTTACAAAGGCTTAGTTACAGAAGCATTAAATGAGATTTTCACACAACACAACTTTGAATACCAGTTCTCGTAGGCTTCAATTTTGTACTAAATTTCTAACTTTACTATGACCGCTATGATAGAAATATCAGGTAACGAAAACTTTTATAACAACCCGAGATTGAAGGCTTAAGTTACCTCGGTGACACTTTACCGCTCAAAGAGACTTCAGACAATATAATGATACTACTAAATTTACTTACGGAATAAATAAATTCATTAGGAAAATTTAGTATCTTTAGTTATATTCTGAAAAGTTTTCAAAGGTTTGGCTCCGCCTTACCTGATTCTTCTTAGTAACAGTAGCGTTAAGCACCGCTGTCTACATAGTTGTCCAACACGTTCCAATTTGGTCTTCAGTAGCAATACATCTGATACCGACCTGAAGTATAGAACACTAATTCTATCTGAGGTTGATTATTTATAGATGTCCATAGACAATTGTTACCACTTGGGTACGACCATCTATTGAACTGACTTCTATTCTACTTCTATTATATAAAAGTTATTTTTTCAATTTGTAATATACATTTTTGATGTATATAACAGTAGTATTGTAAACAATTATTTCGCCCATCCCGGCTGAACACAGATTAATGCGATCGCGTTCAATTGATTGATTTAGTTGTGGCGTCACTCCGCTTTTGGTTAAATTAAACTGAGGCCGGCCGATTTCCGGCAATTTAAACGCAATCTTCGTTTATTTTTAACTGCGTATTTTTAGTGTTAAACTTGAGTGGCTATGCTTTAGAACGTTTTAAAAACATCAAGTAAAATAATATACTTTGCTATGTGAACCACAAAATAAAAATTATTTAAAGCTTCTATTTGTGTTTTGTTTCATAAAGACATATCTAGCTAGTGAACTTAAATGTATAAAGTTTAGTCGTTTTACTTGATGTGATAAGAGTTAAGAGATACTTGTACGAGGCGCTCCAACCCAGACGTACGAACATGAGCGCCACTTATCATCACGTGGGCTGCATGCTTGTTTGCTACTACTGTTACATAACGACCCTCGTAGCAGAGCGGTTACCATACCGGTCTGACACGCATTGGGTCTCCGGTTCGATTCCCGGTCACACAGATATATGATCAATTTAAATTTCTGTTCTGGGTCTGAAAGTTAGTGAATTCGTTTGTGTGTCCATGAAACCTACGACACTCGAGAAGTCTACTAGACTATGAATATAGAATGCGTCTTTACGTAAAGTGTCCTTATAATTAAAAAAAAGCTTATGACGGCAAGATATAATTATAATCGTGTATTGCATAAATATTACGAACATTGTATAATTATATGGCGTTTTAAATCGACAATATAAAATGTCCAAAGTTATCCACCGTGCGTAGACCGGAGATATATTGACAAGAGTTTACCAGGCCAAATCGTCACAAGCCATCAAATTAAATAAAAATCCTGTTCGATTTTAAATATATACCAGACCCTTGGAATCAATGTGACGTCCTGCGGCCCTTCACGCGGACCTCACGCTAAATTAATTTACCCAAAAACCCCTTATTGAAAAACTTCCAACCATGTACCCTCCACTTATTCAAAATCCCTCTCATTTTATTTTGACTTTCCGACATCAGGACCGAATGAGACACGAAAAATAATGCTTTTATTTTACAGTTAAAAATAACCACGTTTTCCGACCGTAGTTTTTAACAAAATAAATTAGCAACGACAATAAAATATTTATCTCGAAGTAATTTGTACTGTGACTGTATATTGTACATGAAAATATTGAAATATATCACAGAGATAAGTTTGACAGGAAGTGCCATTGATTTACGCTATAGCTTTTTTACATCTACAGACTTAAAGCGTGTCAGAGACGTACAATGGCTGACGAAATACTATTTTGACTGCTATAGCCTGTGTCTGGCACGTTTAATGTCGTGTAGATATAAATGAAGATTTAGAAAGGAACCGCAAAGTTCTGATCTAGAATCTGAAACATTCATTCATTTTTCATATTATTATACTACCAAAAAACTAATGTGTTATACCTATGATCGTATAAAATGAAAAGGTTGAGATCCCCTGCAATAGACAAATGACTTTTTTTACATTCGTAGGTACTTCTACATTCCTACCTTACAAGGATATAATTTGAAAGCATGTCCAACAGGAGCGTATTACTGGAAGCGAGAGCCTGGCTGGACGAATTTAAGAGGGATGTGGGGCAAGCGGTCTTCCCAGCGCGACTTAGACGACGAGCATGGTAACTACGCTCGAGGCCGCTTCCATGCACTCATAACTCCTGTAGCACCATCTCTCTCGCACTCGTTGCCAACTATCTTCTGTCGCACTCGGTGTCTTAGACCTCTGTAAATACTCTATGTGTAGTTTAGAGTAGAGCTTTCATCTAGACCTTCCTTTCACAGCTACTCTACGTCACTCCCAGAGCCACTCCCTAGAGTAGTTTGCACTGCAACGTATTCAATGTTTGAAATGTAGGATAATAGCATATTTATATCGTCAGAAGTATCAGTCGTTTAGTTAAAGTAGTTGATGTTAGTTTGTCTATATGTAAAATACTATTATATACAAAAACAAATATCGTAAGAAAATTACAGGTTTTGTGCCTAACGCTTAAAACGCGTAACACTAAATATTTATCCCTTTATGCGAAACTGTACACAACCTATCTACATATTTACCATACTTTTAACAAAAAAATCCTTTTGAAGACATCACGAACTTTAAAAAGCCTATAATATTCGTCAATTTAACGTATATTCGTGTCATCCGTCGATGTTATGAAAAGTGATTGTTTTATTTGCAACAACGCCGGGTATTATCCCAAAGTTATCGGTGCGTGCGAACAGTCGTCAAACAGATAAAAAGAAAAATCGCCTGACAAAAGTCTCACAATTGTCCTCACCGTATAGATTTACTATACTGAGCTGAAGTGTATTTAAGGGTATTGTAGTATATTTAAGGGTATATAGATTTTATTTCAATTATTACGGTAAGTCAAAATCTAAATTTAACAATGAATATATAATTATAGTGTTTAATATAACACTTCACGAAGGAAATGTTAAATTAGTGAAATAGATACAGTTTAAAAGTGCTTTAAGGTATTCACCGGAAGTACACCGTATATAGATATACTTAGATATCTTTTGTAGATAGTTAATTTGGAAACAGTCTTAATAAATTTATAACTTGGGTAATTTCACAAATGGTTTTAACAAATTTAAAAATAAATTTGTATTTAAAGAAACGTGGCAAAACTGTTCTCCCTAATAGAAAAATAGTACCATAAACATACAATTTGTATATCAACAAATATTCAACTGTTCTTTATAACACCTCCAAATTTTCCTACCTACGCGATTCGTATTCCCGTATAAAATTCAATCCAATATACCCCGTCATGTCCACCCTTCCCGGCCGCTCCTCTCATCCGCACCGAACAAACACCTGTGCCTCCTAAAGGACATATCGCCAAGATCTCCTAATTGTATACACTCTCTGAATCCGACACTTATTTACCTTCACTTATAAACTCTATATTCGTACAGTAAAATAAACTCTTATTCGTGGAGTATAAAGGGTATCCTTTGATACCGATTATTCAAATACATTTTCAGTTGTAATTGTTATAACCCTTCCTAATTTTGTTAGTTACGTCTTCTATTAACAATAACGAAATAGACTACTGAAGTGACATCCACTTACACTCAGGAGTACACATCTTTTTGGGCCTAGGTTTTTTTTTATAAAACTAGGCGACCTTTAAATTTGATTGCTTTTAGTACATACTACATTTTAGGAAAATTTTCTAGTCTTTAAATTTTAGGAGAAAAATGTCATAGTACGAGATGAAAGATTCCACGAATAAGAACTATTACTCGTATTACGAGTAATAAATATTTAAATTAAATTTACATCCGTATAAACAAATAGCAAGCGAGGTAAAGGGGCAAAAAATGTGTTAATTTGCACAACCCGGCTAATTGTTCCGGAGGGACCGAGGGTTGCGGGAAACTTCTTAACCGTCTTCAGACGTAGAGCGGTTTTGGGACTTTGAAAAACAGTTCTAAAGCCTTGGTTAGTTTTATATCGTTTGTAAATTTCTAGTTCGTCTTGATAACGATTATTCAATTAAAAAGTATAAATTAAAAATAGTGATGAGAAATTAGTAATCCTTATTTATACACACATATTAATAGGCTAAAAAGTAATCTGAAATCTGTTTTTTTTATTTATTGTGACTTTATTGTGGGTAATCCGGTGCCCCATTTTTTCATATTTCTTATTATTTAAAAATATATTAGTATTCTAATTATAGAGACGTGGCGAATAAACGCGACGTTAAAACGCTTTTGATATGAAAATTCGTCTTATTTTGCAAGATTAATTCAATACAATTGAAAAGTTGGCAAACATCAAAACTCGTTAAGTTAATTTAATAAGTTAATCGCATTAAGCGAAGCCCGTCCGGAAATTAATCCTTCGGGAAATATTTACCAACTGCTTCAAGTAGAAATAATATTTAATTTTACCGGCGAATCAGAAATCTCACGGTTATTGAGCAACAAGCTACTCGTACGTGAAGAGTATGAAGTCACCAAACGACAATAAGGCTATCATTGGCCATTTCCATCTTGTCGCTTTTACCTTAGATCAAATAAAGCTACAGCAACTGTGAGCAGGTTTTATTTATCTATACAAATAAATAAAATTGAAGTGTCTGTTTGTGATTTCAAAATAACATTTCTTCTCAATGCGTATGAAAGTATACACGATACTATAACAAAAATACAATTTTGAAAGTGGTTATAAAATTGACTATCTGTCTGTTTGGCTAAGGTAATCTTCTAAACGGCTGGACAGATTTTAACGAGTCCTTCACTGGAAGACAGCGGAAGGTCTAAGGCGTAACATAGACCACTTTCATTTCTGAAAAACCATGAGAGCGCGCTCCATGCGTATGCATGCGTAACATTTACTTAATGTGTGTAATACAATTACTCATGGTTAATAAACTGTAAGTTAATTGCAAGTTCTACTTACATATTACATATTTTTTCTTAATTTCTTTTACAAAAAAAAATGCACTATTGTATTAATGTATGCATAAATCAATTATTACTATAAACACTTGTAAAAAGAGCACCCTCGTACAACACACGGAAGGAGCCGCGGGAGGGAAGCTAGTTTAATAGTTATACTATTACATTTATTACAGGCACAGATGGCCATTCACATACGTGATCCAAAGTCGTAAATTGTTTCTAGATTACGGGATATGAGTCGAATAGACGATGTAATACGTGCGGTACGTTGGGGAAACTACATATTGCTACTTACGAAAACATTTTCCTATAAAACCTTACGAATATCGCAATAAATGCTTTATTATTACACGAATATCAAAACACACAGCTCATATGTAAAGAATGAACATGACGTAAAATGTAGCTGGAATTTATCTGTTTGTATTTTTTCAGCTTTTCATCTTATTATATAGTTTGTTTGTATATACGGATTTTCTTTGTTGTATGTTTTACGTTTATTTTGTCAATAGCACTTAATTATAGCACTGACCTGAAATATAGCACCACGACTTTCAAATATTCAGTATGCACTGATTCATTTGTACACTACTTACTTGTACTGTGTATTATTAGATATGTACATTATTTGGAAAATTTTGTACAATATTTTGTAAATACGACGAAGTACGTAGAGCAATCGATGTTGAGCTCTTGCGTTCAGTTTTTAATTCATAAAACCTTTGTATTTTATAAATATTCTTGATAAAATTGCTTAAAAAAAATTAAGTAATAAAATATTTTGTAAAAGTACCAAAAAAACCTGATTATCAAATTCTAAAAATTCCAATGCGTAAAAGCTCTTAATAATATATTCGCAAAGGTTTTGAGATGGTCACCATCGTTAACTGAACTTGAGCTTAAGTATTATCTTAACCGTTATACAACAGTAACTTGATATTTAACCAAGGTACTAGTGACAGTCTCACTTTGATGATGATAACTAATGCGTATTTATTTCACAGATGGCGCGGCTGGCGAGGAGGCCTAATCCACGGACCCACTGTATTATACGATAGTAACAAACGTCATATCTAAGCAAATTTCTGTCCTCACACTAATAACGTTATAATATAAAATTAATCTATATAAATGTTAAATATTTCGACACTACGCTCCGGAAGCACCCCAAACCCAACCTTGGGGTGGCTTCCGTACCAACTCCTAGCTATCAACTCGGCAAAAATTATGTACTATGTATGTTTTATAATGGAGAATTACGTACAAATGTAGCTCTTACCTATGTCACCTTCTAGAGTAATTAATGTACTAAGATTTATTTTTACTATGTTGGATATAGCGTAAGATAGCCGGTGTAACTATGCTAGCTAGTATAATTATTGTAATAGCATGAAGTGATGTATTAACTAGTCAAGTTGGTGTGCATGGACTGGCTTCAACGTTCATGTTTGTCCAATAAAAGTTTATTCGAAGCCGAACTTTGTTTTATTTATATCTGTTTTATATATTTCCTTGGAAGAGTATTATTTGACGACCCGGATGGCGCAATGGTTAACACGCCGGACCGCTAATCCGAAGGTCCTGGGCTCGATTCCCAGCGAGGCGGAAATTCGAATGATGAGTTTAAATTTCCGTTCTTGGTCTGGGTGTGTGTCCTTGTCTTG
>DWPV01005852.1:0-11997 GCA_018251915.1 Urbanus proteus proteus
ATATATGAAACTTGAAACTTGATTAGTAGATTGTGGATATGTGTGTAACTCGATTTCATATAAAGTGTTGACTGGATCTGCATAACAGAGTTCATTTGTCTGAACCATACATCAGAACTATACTTAAAGAACATGTGGAAACTATGTGTTGTGACAATGGGTAAAATATAATACATCTTTAATTTTAGTGTTCATATCTTATTAAGAGAAGAATGTTATCGTAATAATTAAACACATCCGTTTTCACTCTGTTCATACATACACAACCTAAATTGAAAGTTTTAATATTTTTGGTTCTAGAGTGAAAGATCTGTTATCAATGTTATAATTAGTGCTAAGGTAGACGGTGCCCGCGCCCGACCCACTAGTGTAGATTACAAGTAGTTAACATTTACGTTGTATTTTACAGCTAGTAGAGCTCGACGAGTCAGACAGCGACACGGACGACTCAGACGACGCGAGCGAGAAGTCCGCGCTGGCGGCGACCTCATCCCCACAGATGGAGTCTCCGCCGCCCGCGGGCGCTCCGCCCTCGCCCATCCCCGAAGCCTCACCGGTGATCGTTCCTGCCCCCGCGGCGGTGGACCCAGAGGAATCTGCTCGTAGGATCAAGGAGGCGTTCCGATGCAGTATGGCGCGGGTTATGGTGCAACACCTCAACCCGTATAGACATTCGGACGCGCCCGCTGGACGAATCACGTGCACGGCTGATTTCAAACACTTGGCGAGGAAGGTTGGTTGTTGTGTTTGCTAAACTATGTGTGTGTGGTCCTCGTCGTCAACTCATTATCGTCCCACTGCTGGCACCGTGAGAAGGATTTAGGCCTTAGTCCACTGCGCTGGCCAAGTGCGAATTGATAGACTTCCCACACCTTTGAGATCTTTTAGGAACTCTCAGGTGTGCAGGTTTCCTCACGATGTTTCAAGCAAGTGATAATTAACTTCCAATACGCACATAAACCAAGTTTCAACCATTAAGCTATCACTGCTCACTGACGTGTGTGTGACCATGTGTATTTCAATTGTGGTCTAGCTAAGTACATAAAACAAAGTACATAGTAGTTTAGGATTTATTATAAATGAGTTAATATCGTTATTTATTGAAGGATCTCTAAATATGCAGATTTTCGCTATAGCCATTACTTTTCCCCATATAGCCCTAAAAGAAGTTGTATAGTAAAAAGTAATGACCATTTTAAGTCTTCTAATGTTAGTTGTAAGTTTTATGATAAAGTTAAAATTGTATATGTAACTTGTAAAACTTATCACATACAGTCTATATATATTTTTAAAATTAAATATTTACCTCAATAACATAAACATTTTTTTCCAGTTAACTCATTTTGTGATGCTGAAAGAACTGAAACACTGCCGGACCGTTGAAGAGCTGGTGGTAACAGACTCAGTGCGGTCCAAGGCCAAGATGTTTGTACGGAAATACATGGCAAAGTTTGGACCTGTGTACCGCCGGCCGCCCGAGGAGGCAGACTAGTCGACGCTTGGGGCGCCTATCACGGACGCCCTTGATACTGCAAATACCTATATGGATGGAGAGAATTGAATTGGCTTAAACAAGCTGAGTTGACTTCGACTTGAAGATGCTACAAGTACATTTATCCCAATGTGGATAGAGCACTTGTTGACACTAAATTCAGGCTTGTGGACTAGTGAAGCCGTAAAAGCCAATGGTAATTCCATTCAAAACTAAATAGTGTACATGTAGTGAAGACTCAGTGTATGTTTGTGTTATAAGTGGATATTATAAGCATTGTGAATTTGTGATACATGATAGAAAGTTAAACACGCCCTATAATGTTACTGCAACCGTAAGCAGAACAATAGTGACGTATTTGAGAAATGTATAGTAAATGACGTGAGTGACGTTATGTGAAATTTTGTGGAACACAGTCATTTTAATATGAGACGCAAGTGATGTGTATAGGAATATGTGTACTCGTTATGAGTTGGATAATGTATAGAGACCATGTTTCATTTATATAATATAAAAACTTAGTGAAGAACTGGTGTAAAATTGCTATTTTAGAACAATGAAGATTTGAAAGTAAGAAACCTCAAATTCAAAGTCCTTATTTAAATGTGTGCTTGGCCTTGGATCAAACCCAGACTGTTTTGCTGTCAGAACGGTATTATGATCCCAGCACTATGTGATAGTGTCAAAAGATACATTCAAAATTCATTGAAGTGTTTATCGCAAATGACAATATTTTTAACATGCAAAGGAACACTTGCATATTTAAATGTATGTATTGAAATATTAATTCCCTAACTAATGGATTGATCAATTATTTTTCTACTTAGGACAAGCGTAGCATTTGTTAGATTATGAGACAAATAACAGTAATTTATGGTACATTATATTTATATGTCATTTTCATAGTAATTCATCTTTGGCAACTGGAGATCTCCTGCCAGGCCATTATGCCTTGAGTGTGACCATGTTCCAATAGTCTAATTCGAAGCTTGTACATAAGCAAAATATTTAGTTAACTTCAATAGCATGATTCAGATATATGTAGAGTCATATTTCAATGAGTTGAAAAAAGTAGCTGCAGATATTTGAAAAACCTTATTGTTTAAATGGATTTCTTCTATACAAACCATACATGATCATGTCAACATAAGTTTAATTTAAACCTGTCATTGTTTTCATGGGATCTTAATTTTCGTTTCACTAGTTTGGTTAGTCTTATTCAGATCTTATCATGAATTATTTGTTGCATATGAGCATGGAAAATGTCTAAAATCAAGGGTAGTAAGTTCAGCTTTACTATGCGACAAATTCACAATTATATTCATTATGTTTTAATCTCAAGTGGAAAATGTAATGTGGAATATTATAATAGCGAAAGTTTTAGTTGACGGAAGTTATTTTGTATGAAATATCATAACTTCAATTTTATACTTCACTATGAATAAACTGACCTGTCACCACAGGTGTCCTATTTTATTCTTAGACGTAGGTTAACAAATTCTGATAAACTTGTAAATATTACGTAAGATTCAAGCAATTTTAAATTAAGTTAAATCTTTATTTGTAGATTGTTGTATAAACTTTGCACTATATTTAAAACTGAAAGAATATGAGATACAAAATATCCTTATTTTCACTGAAATTAAGCTATTTATTTTTATTATTATGTCTGGAATTCAGCGAATATGTTTGTTCTTAGAGGATATCTCGAATATGATATATGAATAAATACAATGTTTTAAGTACACAGTATTATTTATAGGCAATTGTCATCTTTTTATTGTCAGATACGAGTCATTTTTGTGTTGTGTTGTGAAAGGTGTATTCTGTGTATTGTACTAGCAGAGTCTGAGATTGTGAATGTATTCCGGAATTAAGTGGTTTTGACGCCACAGAACTTAAGTAGTTGGATCTAAAACATTTTAGTGTCAAATATAGTTACATTCATGAAAATTGTAAAAATAAGCAGGGACAAAGGTAATTATTGAAAATAATTTCGAAAACAATTTTTTTTAACACTACTAAAGATTTTCACATACAAATGTAGCGATAAGCACATATTTGGCATTTCTTAAATTGTTGGCATACGCCCGTTATATGGATAGTGTTTCCTATTTAGAGCTGTAATATCTCACATGGATGCAGGACATCCACTGGAGAGAGACTGGTACATAGTTTTGCAATAAATTGATCATTTTATATACCTTGATATATTTGGCTACACAAAGGGTACGTCGGCTGAGGATTGGTAATATACGCAACGTCAGATTACAAGTCATGTCATTTTGTGTGAATGGGGCGTCGCGTCCGCGTTTCTTTCACATCCGACGTTTCCTCTGTTTGGCGTGCGGTCAAAGTAACTTCAAATCTTCGTACCGGTCTTTCTTTGAATGAAAAAATGATGTCAACAATAATCTTATTTCTCTACCAAAATTGATTCATTATTTTTATTCTGTATATTATAAGAAAGGTTAGAAAATAAAAACATTTTTTATTGTTATGACACAAACTGAACATCCAAAGCATTATTGTGTACATTTTTATTATCTTGTTTCCGATATGTTGAGTTTCAAAGGTATAGCGAAAATTTAATGGATTTGTCAGTGTAAAATCCAGGGGGTGTAAAATTTTTAGTTGAAAGACTACGGTTTAGTTTCTGTGTTTATCAGACGTCAGGTTAGGGGACATCCAACTCCATCAATCTGCATTGACGGTGGTTGGAATGTGCTTCTAGCCTCCATTTACTTATTGAATTTGAGCCAATCATGAAATATGTATGAAATATGTGTTCTTGAATTATTGCTAGTAAGTGTAAATATTGTAAATAAACAGAGTGAAGTAGTGATTTTTGTCTGATAGAGACGGAGAACTATTTTTATTTGTAGCATAGAATATAGCTTGCGAATGGCATAAGAATGATGAGCATATGTCCTACAAGCTGTACATATGACGTGGCGATCGAAGCCGTAAGAACAAGTAAAATGTTATTTCTTTTAATATCATTTTGTTTTATTTAATTACCACAAAAAATATAAATACATGACTTTATATATGTTATAACGATATTATTGACATTAAACGTTGGTCACAGTAACCTCAAAAACAATAATTCTACGATAAAAGTATTAAATTTTGGAGTTTTCAATCAAAATATATGGATCTCATATTATTTATTTGACTCAACTGTTCAATCTACCGCTTATAAAACGAAATTGGTAAATAGCGAGTAAAGATCATTTCCAAAAGAGAATTAAAAGGCAGTTTATAATAATTGCTTTTTATTTTATACGTGTCATGTTCCTCGAGTATAGATGTTTTTTATCATCTGTGTTGTAAAAAACAAATAAAATTTTCATAAAAAAAATTACTTCGCTTCTTTGCATTTCTTGGCGAAGTCAGCTGCTTCTTTACACACTTTCGTGTCTTTCCACGAGTCACATTCCTGTTAAAAAATATGTTAAAATTTACCAACGATGCAGATGTAAATATTACCTTTGAGGTCCTTTGATTATCCAAATTGTAGCTTAGAAAATATACGTGTCTATGGCCAATGCTTTTATAACCAAAGAAGTAGGGTGCAGATCATCCATAGACCAGTTTCGGCAGAACCTTTGATTGTCCTTGATTGATCTACCTTTGAGTGTGATTGAATTTACTGTAGGTATCCACGTACTTATTTAATACGATACCACGATAATGTTATCATGTGTAAGGGGTGTCGAAGTTATCATATGGGGTTGCAATATACTTCTCATACCGATATCGACTTACCACCATGACGTTAGTGTAAATGCAGACATAGAACTTGAGGGCCAAGCAGCCGTCTTCGGGCGGGTACTGCTCGTACTGCCCGTCGAGGCATTCGTCCTTCAGGACCTCTATCATGTTCTTCTCTTTAGGATACTCTTTGGCGATGCTGTCCAAAAATATCTTCGCTTTGTCATCGATTATTTTGCCGCCGTCCAGCATACCTTGTTTGTTCAAGAAGCATTCGAAATCTGCGCACTTAAATCATTTAAATATATTATGTACAGGTTAAAACCACATAAAAATATTATAGGTGGTGGTGAAAGGTGGTAGAACCTCATATTATGTAGTGTCACGAGTGGTCACGGTTATCTATTGACATCCGCATCCGCAATCAACCTTGAAATAAACTTGAGATTTAACATGGACTTTACCGAGATTACGTTGCTTTCTTTGATGATATTAAGGTAAAAGGAGGTAGGTACCGGCATCTAAGTGTGTTCCTGGCTGTACTATGATAAGTAGAGGCGTTGTGTTTACATAAATAAATTGACATCGTCTTAATACATAGTACCTAATAAAAGGCTCTGTAAACTATACACTAACGTAAAGAAAAATAATGAACTCAATTACCGCTGATTCTTCCGAAGATCCTTTGGATTTACATTCATTTAAGTCGTTGTCAAACTTGCCAATACTCTTTAAATTTTCGCAGCACATTGCATCTGCATACTGAGAACGTGTTAATAGTTTAATATCTAGGTGACATAGTTGGATACTACTTAGAATACACATACATGATCGGCCCTACTTAGATAATTAGTGTAGGTAGGTATTACTTGAAATCGAAAATTGCTATCTATTATTTAATTACAAATCTACTTATTTTTTCCTGCCTCAGTTTGTGGGTGACTCTTATGACGGTTTAATAGTAAATTATATGTACCTATTAAGGACAGACGCTATGCAGATGGCTCAGGGAGATGGATGAAGCCCATAGCCTAGCCCATACCAACACAATGAGGGAAGAGCATCGTCACAATGTCGGAAGAGTGGTATTTTAAAGGTGCGTGCATTGTAAAAACGAAAATGGCTTCAAATCGTAAGTTCGACTGACCGACTCGCACTGTTGGAAGAGCCTTGTTGCGGTGCAAAGCTGTCCGTGGTAGTACGGACTTTTAGAAGTTGTCATTAAGTTAATACTAGTATTTAACATTTACCTATATTTATAAAAGATCTTGGGGCGTTCTGTACATAATAATTATGTTGTAATATAATTTAGATAATTATAAACAATTTCTTACCGCGGGTTTCATAAGCTCCACACAAGCCATTAAGGCCTCATCATCGTCATCTCCGTAGACCTTAAATAAATTAAATATTATATTTAAAGCATTGATTCAAACACGTATAGGTATTATATCTAAGGTGCAGTTTAAGCCTACTCATTATTAATTATTTTATTACCCACAGTTTACCTATGACTAATTATTTATCATTTTTAACACTTCAATAAATCCATCGGAATCTTTTATAATGTTAAATATATTCACGTTTGTAGGTACAATAAAATGATTAATAGCTAGGCATGTTACGATAGCTACAAGCTACGAACTTACAGTTGTTGTCCAAAACAGTAGCGTCGTCAGCGCGACTGCAAATTTAATTTCATTCATTTTTTATTTCTTATCTTGTATTTTTTAAATATAATAAGTGTTGATCTGTAGAAATATTATTTCACACTGATGTTTCCGTCGCCATCGACGCACATATATACGGACTTTACGTAACAAAGACATATCCGGCAACTTCAGATTATAACATTAAAATAAGTACTAAGTATATGAATATTTTAATGTTTCGTCTGTCGGTGCGTCTGGTATGCGCGGTGCGGTGTATAAACTAGGAAGACATGGTTCGGATTTTCATAGTACAGTAGATTTTAATGGTAATTTGGAAGATAGTTACACACACATAAATTAAAGCTCTTGATACGCGGATTTAGTGCTTGTTTTCTTATTTATTTTAAGCATAATTATATGGTTATAAATGATGTACCTTAATTGCCTTATCGAATTATAAAATATCTGAATTGATAGTATTTTTAAGAAGTAAATCGCTGATGTAGAAACTTGTATGCCTTATACAAATACCTGTAAGACCTATGTTCACAAATAAAGAGATTTGATTTGATTTGATTTGACACTTATATGCCCATAATATATTTATTAGGTATAATTTAAATCATATAATTTACACTTGCATTCAACGCAACGTCCGTGTGAATTGTTCAGTAACCTTGACTGGGGTAAAACAGTTTTAATGCTTACAATAAAATAAAATAATGCCTGCTCCTAGTTATCATAGGTACATAGGTATGTAACTATGTAGGCTATATACTGATTATCACGAATTGGTATTTTCATGAGACTACATCGTAGCGTAACCGTAGAAGACGCACTACGGAAAGGCTACGTCTTCAATGCTACAAAGAATTTGTAAGAAATGTTTATTAAACTTTTTTTTATTTTATTCAAGTTAGAACTAAATACCTCCCATAAAAAGGAGTTGCTACAAACCTTTGAAACCATGGTTACCCCGATTAGAGATCGCTGTAATCGAAAACTTTTACTAGAAAGAGATGTCGTCCATCTATTAAAACTTAATCCTACGACATCCAGAGAGCTAAACTGTAAGTGCACTCTATATCTGTATAACTTGTGGGTAATATAAAAAACTGCATTCAAATCGGTTCATACGTTTTGGCTACAGCTCCTGAGACAGATATACAGAATTACAGATAACAGATACATGTCAAACTTAAAACACCCCTCTTTTTGCCTTGGGGGTTAAAAATTAAAATACGCTGTTTAAGATTACAATATTTATTGTGCCAAATTATATAACACTTTTATCCTTGTAATATCAATTGCTAAAAGAGTCATAAAGTACGTTCATACATGATACATACAATCATAATATGTGTTTGTGAACAAAGGAAATGGCCACTTGAGGATAATGAATACCTAAAGTTGAAAATCGAAAAATAATTTCTTCGACCTTTATACAAATGTGTTGCCGTTAATGCTGTAGGTAGTTAGATATAGTGATTTAATATAAATGATTATATCTTTGTTATTCTTATTTTTAATACATAGTAGGTAGGTAACTAATGTTATATAAACTTAACAATATGAGTAAGTGTCTCTTGTTAATATAATTGCATTTTTTTCAATTAATAAATACACCTACACACCCTACTAAATTAAATATTTATTGTAAACAATATTAAAACATGATTTACGTTTTACGCAAATTAGAATATTTAATTCCGTTTAGCTGTTTGCTGTTGTCGCCAAAATTCTTCTCTATTCTCCAAGAACCTGATAGCCTCTTCCGCCTGCTTGGTGACCACGTCGTTCTTCTTATCAGCAATGGCCAGGTCTGGGTTCTTCAGCAGATTCTCCAGATACAGCTTGTCAGACATCAGCTGGCCTAGAACTGGTTTGGATGACTTTGATGATGACCTCTTGACACTTTTCTTCACTTGTTTCACGGAACCGATTGTGTTTTCAATGGCTTCCTGCAAATAAAAGGAATCGTTAATACTATAAACAACTCTACAACTGTAACAACTTTATAACAACTAAAATTTTCTGAAATTATCGGCAACAAATAACATTAAAACTTTTTGTCATTAAAACGTGCCACATGACATGATTTTTTAATAGTCGGACACACTTCATTTTTATTTTGTCTGTTGTTTGTTTTTTGAGATATATAAATATACCTAGGTAGAACCTACCTGTGCCTTTTGTACACCAAGCCTAAATTCGCTTAGATCAGGGCGAGCTCTCAGACCGCGATGGTAGTGGACCAAACTGAGCTCGAACTCTCCACAATAGTATAGCGCTTCAGCCTTTGAAAGCAGGGCCTTAGCGTGTTTGGGGTCCAACTTTAAGGCAGTCTCGGCGTCCGTTAGAGCTGAACGAGGCTCTCCGAGCAGCAAGTAGCACCTGCTACGCGCTACGTAGGCGGCCTTCTCGTCGGGAGCTAACTCGATAGCCTGAAAGAAAATGAGTAGAACTTAAAATAGGCAAGTGTCCATACTTGGTACATCAATATTGTTCCTGTCGTCAGCTCTTTACATTTTTCATTTCAACCTTATAAAAAACGTAGCAAACAACTTATTATCATGCTGAATTCCTTTACCTGACACATACATAGTAAGGAGGACATGGTAATAAGATTAAAAAAAAAACAAGAAATTTTGTGGCAACATATAAATAGTTTTTAAAAAATATTCTGTGAGTGTTACAGTTGCATACCTTATCAACAAACGTCAAAGCCGTTCGGTACCGTTCCCTCATCATTTCTGCTCGCGCTAACGCTAGAAGTGTACCAGCATCTGCTTCAGCAGGTATTTGCAGAGCGTTGCTTCTCTCGGCCTTATCTTTCATGTTTAGAGACAGTTTTATATCTTTGGAGCCCATCACTACAGCTGCTGCTCGGTCCTTATCCGTGTAGAGCTCTTCCTCTCTTCGGCGCTTTTCTCTCTTCTGCTTTCGTCTGAACCTCTTCTTCTGGGGTTTAACTGACTCCTTTCTTCCCGTTGCCGAGAGCTTATCTTCTTCGGTGAATGAGTCATTGCCCTTTTCTGCTGAAGGTGGAAGGCGCTTGCTAAACGTCGCCTTTGGGACCGGCAACTCATCGTCATCATCTCCAACACCTACTCTGACGAAGCTTTGAAGGAATTCCGCATCTTTTGTGATGCCGAGGATGGATCTCACTTGAGCCTTAGCGGTTTCCTCGTCGCTGTCCATGATTGGTACGATTTACTTTCAGGATCCGTTGGCAAATGCCGTATTCTTATGTAACATGTGAGGTGTGTGAAGTGGCGCCGATATTGACGCCCTGGCTGTGGTCGTCATGGTGACTGGATATGTTTTCGCACCCTCTTACTGCCCTGCTCACACTAGTATTTAACGAAGAGGCTAAGGGAGCACACGCTTCACTTGATTTTATGATCATTTTGTCGCAAACTCTTTGCGTATATACATTTTGACATAAAGTCCATTAAGCATATGTACTGGTTAATACTAACCATTTCAAAAATGTATAATATACCTAATAATATATTAATATTAATTCGAAAAGTTATTTACGAATTCCACAATTTACACAAAAAATATTAGACGAGAGTTTAGATGAAAATAATATAAAATAAATATATAAATAGATAAAAAGTAAATATAAGAAAGTAATAATATTAATTTTCAATTTTGGCGAAATATTGTCACTAAAGTTTGATTAGTGCAATAATTATCTATATCTATAGGTACTAATAAATAAAATTGAAGTATGCGTTTGTGATTTCAAAAAAACTGTTTTTTACTCAATTCATATGAAAGTATACACGATAAAAAACATTGACTGTGTGTCTGTTTGAGGTAATCTTTCAAACCGCTGGACCGATTTAGACGAGAGTTTCACTGGAAGATAGCAGAAAGTCTAAGGCGTAACATAGACTAATTTTGGAAAAAAGTATAAGCGCGCGCGCCACCCGTACGCGGCTGCCATCGCGAGAGAGCGAGTTATTACCTATGTTTAGATACGTATTCGTTTTTACTTTTTTAACGCGGGTGAAACCGCGGGGAACAGCTAGTATTGAATAAATTTTACATACCTTGTCAAGAGAAACTAGTGCTCTGTCATAGTTGCCGTTCTTGATGTGGCCGGTGGCTTCATCCCGGTGTTTCTTCGCCTCTCCCGGATTGCTGGACGGCGGATCCTGTTCCTTGCCGCGACCCATAGTACCTAGCATGAGACTCTGAAGTTGTAATATTTTTAAGCTTACCTACTGTAATTTTGATTAAGATTGAGTCTGCCCTAAATGGAATTGGATTCTTATCTAAAATCGGTTACAGACACGTAGAAGCTCTACAATAGATACTATAGCTACTGAAATACTGTAAATACTTTTGTAAATACATTGCAAAAGTGTTTAATTTTTTTTCCATAGCTATTTAACTTTTACATTATGTAGGTCTCTTATACCTATATTTCTATACTGTCTCGTAAAATAAAATATTTAAATAGCTTTATAAATATATTATCCCCATACATTAGTTATTATCCAATCCATATTACCTACAATTTTCTAAAGGACCTATAAAAACCCCAACGATTATGGTACAAATAAATTTGATTCATGGCAATCCAATTGACGTAGAATGCGAAATATTTTCGTATTCATTCCATTTAGTGATGGATTTGGTAAATATTTGGTACCGTCCTTTGCCAAACCGTAGCTCGTGATAGATGGTGTAATCGCAGAAGCAAGGTCCTATTGCAACTTAGAACATTAAAATATGTAGAATGCGCCAATAAATTCAGTTATCTATTTTCCCGTATAGGTACTTAGATTTAGATAATATGGATGTTGTACCTACTTAGATATCTTCAGAGATGTAACGTTATAGATAAACTACACTTTGTTAAGAGTATAACTATATTAGGAACGGAAAAAATGACATTGGTGTGACATTGAAGTAGCAAACGAGCTTGCAGTCCACTTAGTAAGTGGTCACAGCCGCCCAAAGACATCTGTAAGTGGTTTTTCTCAACGTTGGCCGAAGCTTTAATAGGTTTAAATTAATACATATTCCAAACCTGTCTATATTTGATTGTTGACGAGGGGAAACCGTCAAAAGGTAAGCGGCATCGGGTTATGTGGGACAGCGCTATGTGGAGAATTC
>DWPV01005853.1:0-11997 GCA_018251915.1 Urbanus proteus proteus
GCGGGCGGCGCGACGGCCGCGCGCGGCGCACTGCCGCGCCGCCGCCGCGACGCCGCCCCCTCCACCCCCGCGCGTCGCACCCCCAACGACGCCTCATTAAAAATTCTCACAAAACTTTCTTGCACCATCCTTAAACGCTTTCGAGACAGTGGGAGCGAAGGGATGAAACTTTGTTATTAGTGCCTACTGCTGTTTCCGCTGTTTGAACTACTTTCGTATTAAGTGGAGTAGGTAGTTACGACGGCGAGTTTGTTTATAACGACGGTAGTTTGTTGTTATTCAACTTTGAAATCAAGTTATTCGTCCAAAGTTGTAATATAATATCATAAATGCAATAATGCTTTAAGGTCAAAATTGTCAACAAATACGACAATACCTATAAATTTATATAATTTACTTATTTCCTAAAAGTTTTCTTGATTAAATGGATGAACTAGCCTGAAATTCAAACTCTCCTAAAGACAAGAGGTATTACGCTTAATAGAAGTAGATAACTACTAATGTAATTTACGTTTCGAAAACTCCTTGCAGGAAATTTACAAAACTTTTGAGACTGTAATTGGTTTTAGGTACCTACTGAGCACAAAGAAGGAAAAATAAATAAGGTAGTAATATTATTAACGAACAAAAACACAGATGAGATATAATTAATTGTAAAAATAGTTTTTTTTAAATTGATTAACGTTATTACTGATCAGAGAAATTTACTTTTGGATTAGAAAAGTACATAAACGTTTGTAATGTGTATGGCGCCGATTGCCCCCACAACTTAAGTGGGACTCGGATTACAAAGGGAGGGTATGTATAGGATACACCGTCACGGTAAAACGATATAGTAAACATTTTTAACAATATCCGATATACCTAGTACATAACCGATACTTCAAATGATATTCTTAAAACGATAAAAAAAACATACACATTTTTAAATACTTATAATTGGTACCTATATTGATTTTAACTACTGATGTTTTCTAAACAACATAAGTGCTAAAAATATTTATTTAAAGCATGAAATATGCTAATTGGTCACAAGCTTAATTAACAAATCAGGAATTTAAAAGGATATACGAAATTAATGAGTTTTCTAAATCAATATACATGTTATTGCTAAAAATACTACCACATAAAGCTGTCTACTGATCTACCGTATATATCAGTATATGTATATTTATGAAGGAGGCCATGAGAATGTTGATAATCAGATGTGACGTGGATTTGATATTTGTCGGGTTTCACTCTATTTACATAAATAATTCGCAAATCCGATATCTTAATACGTATCAACATCTAATTAATTTGAGATTAACGACGCTGTTTTCCTGAGAGATAAATTCAATGAGATCAAATTATTGTAAACCTGCTTCAAAACAGGCGTACCTGAGATAAAGACATTTCGTTAAAAAACAATATTTATTTCATTTGTAATATATAATATGTATGTATCTATAAAAACAAACATATATGTCAATTATATTTTCTTTCAGCTATAAATACAGCATAGGCTGTTGAGATAACTTCATGTGACACATAGAGCTACAGAGAAAATATGTAAATGTCTCTCTGTTGTCAGTAGTAAAATGCCTAAATAAGTGTAATCAATAACAAATAGTGACTAAATAGAGACATAGTCATGACTAATTATAACAAATATTTCTTTTAAATGAATTTATGTGACATGAATCTACTTAAATGAAACTACCGATGAATTCAATTAAGATGTACCTCAGCTTAATTTGCGAATTACACTAAAAGTTGCTCTAAGGGACTTTTCACCATAATTTAAAAATAATATTTGTAGGTCGGTACAAGTATCAATAAATTTGCAACATCATCGAACTGTGAGTCGACTATGAATACGGGCAACCTGGAAAGACCCCTCTAATCGCCTACCCCCACCCCAAGCGTGACGACCCACAAATACAATTTAGGTAACGCACCCTATTGTTATGAACGCCTACCGCTTCGAGTGCATTCATCTATGAATTTTGTAGTTCACATTAGGGACTGTAGATCAGTCATAATCTAACATTCAATGCTACTGGTTTCATACGTGGTATGTTCATGGTAATTTTAAATTTAAATATAAGAAAATGAAGAATTATCTTTTTTTATTGACGGAGGAAATTACACGTACTCTTTACCTGATGGTAAATGGTTAGGTGCTGCTGCCAGTGTATATCTGTAATTAACTTTTAAAAGATTGGTAGCCAAAGTTAGCATTAACATATTCTTATGATACGTAAATACTTCGCTATTCCGATCAGAACATAGTAGAACATAAAACTGTCAGCCATATAAGCTCCGCAGTCGAAACATGAAGGCTTCTATCAAGTTAACAACTTTACTCGTAGAATATAGGTACAAGAGTTTAGACATAAAATGTATAACATGAATGGTCAAAACAGGAAAAGCTTAACCATACTAAAAATCTTTATTCAAAAACATGTCCCTAGATTTAAATGTAGGTCAATCTTTCCTAAACATAAACTTCTACTTCAACAACAACCACGCAAATGTCTACGAATAGGTAGCAACTACACTACGTAGTCATAGACTTCTCCCATCGGGCGGACGCTACACCCGTCACCGGTTTTCGCTCACAAAATCGCGACACACTTTTTAATTTATTTCGTCCACAAAAAGCATTTTGCTGTTTTATTTTCATTTCAACGGCGACTTGCGCTGTAGCGGGATCTCTATTTTTATTTATTCCACTCTCCAATTTTTTATTCCTCTTTTTCAATTTCGTCCCGATCGACGAGGGCCCAAGCGGAACGTAGACTGATCTCATTTTAAATTGAATTCGACTCTTTGCATTTTTCTTTCTATGTAACGATTTTAATTGGTAATATTTGCATGTTGTTTCTATTGTTTGTTTGATTAATATCCTCGTTACTACATTACAATACTTATAACGAAACTTCGTATCTATTTAAAGTGGTAGAACTTTTGTGGTATGACTGCCGGCACCACCGCTACACCTATTTCTGCGTTATAACAGTAGTGTTCAACGCTGTTGTGTTCTGGTTTAAAGAGTGTGGTAAGGGAGATATAACAATCCATTCGAGGTGTTCCAACGTAATCCATAGGGGTATAAAAACATTACTCCTATTTCTTTGTAGCTAAAAATGCATGTGTAACTCATGCGTTTTTTCATAGTTTGAGTTCGTTTGTTTTTCTCATGAGTTTATTTAATTTGAAAGCTCCGTTAAGCATTCAACCCTGGTTATCTTAAGATAGTCATTAACCCTTGTCTTATTTCGGGCAGTTGAAAACTTCCGGTATTCGGTTTATCCACTAACCCGTGTCTGAAACTCAGTATCAATATAGCCGTATAGTAAATGTATGTGAAGACATTAACTTTGTAGGTGATTGATATTACCGAAACCTAGTTGCAAAACGTAAGAATTCATTGAATGATTGATCGTTTTTAGATTTAGAACCAGCTTAAAGCAATGATATCACAAATGCAAAAGATAACAATTTTCAAAGGTCGCTTTGTTCATTTTACTTCACAGTTCAAGTTCAGTTTTTTACGTTTCCAAGATTGTAGAGAATAAGACAAAAAATAGAATAGTATAAGCTAAGCACATTACCAATTTTGAACATAGATACAGTCAAAAGTACTTTAATTTCATTAAATTTATCTGTCTATAACACTAATTTCCTACCTACAGCAAAAGTAACTATTACAGCCAAAAATTAACAAAATCTCCATACATCTTCGATCCGTTATTCTAGAGCTAGCTACTAGCTCAATCGCATGCATTACTCCCTGACATATACATGAGAATCGGTACATGGACTAGACAATTAAATATCAACTACCGGTACTCATTACCGATAAACTTTGTCATTGTCAGCCGTCAACAGCTAAACAGGTTGAACGTATCGGACGCTCTCGATATAGAACGCCAGAATGGATTAGGTCAATCTGTAACTATTTGTAATCTGTCCTGTTTATAAACCAGTTACAGCCTAATAGTAAATCCAGGCTGAATTCTTCACTAGGTTGTTTGTAATGTTTTGGAGTTCACGGTTTTGAATCCCAGGCTGGAACCTTTTGATACGGAGTTAGTTCGTATGGCGAAATAATAAATATTATTATTATTTTGTTTTGATAGAGAAATTGTGATCAAAGGTGTGCAAAGTCTATCAATCTTCACTCAGCTAACATGATTTTGGACCGCGTGGTCATGTCAATGGCTGTTCCAATTATTGTCCAATGGATTGATAATGTTGTATCTGTAAGAATCTACATAGCGCTGTTAATTGCATTATATGAAATATTAATTACTAGGCGTTACTTTTTAAAAGTTTAGTCACAACTATATGTAAGATAGTAGAGAACTTTTGGCTAGAATTAAATGGATTTTCCTTATTATCTAAGTTTATTTTAGAGACTACAAGACCGGTTACAGCGGCGCCAAGTAAGAATGACTATGTCCAACGAACACCCAAAAGGTTATGGGTGGATGGAATGAAATGATTACCTAGTTTCCATAACTTTTAACTTATTCTCCGCAATCAATTAAAATCACGTTTTTCAATAACGATAGGAACCCATAATAGAAAAGTAATTAATAATTAATTATTAAGTGAGCGCTGATATAAAGAGAAGACTAGATGTATAGAAAGCCGTTACAATCGGCACAGATCTAACGAGCATTCCTTAGATTCCTTTCAACGAGCATCAGGAAACTACAGATTCTTGTCTTTACTTCAAACTTGGAAACTAAGTAAGAAGGTATTTATAAGACAATTTTGTACGTTTTGCGGTCTATTGTTAATGAAACCAGAAATACTAATTTACTTAGAACTTTTAATTGTGAAAAACTAACATTTGTACAATGCACCTAGTTCATTAGATTTGAGATCAAAGATTACCCGAAAACATAATTTTGTTAATAGGTAACTAACAAATCGGAATAAGTATAAGGTGCTTGTAATCAGATAAACCAATTACACCTATAATTTTAATAAAATTCAAATATATCTAAAATTTCATTGTTGCTATTACTTAAGAATTAGGATTAAAATACCCATAAATAAGTATCCTATATGTTTATTTACATTTTTACCAGCATAACGTTGTTACATTGCAAAAGTGTAGTTAATCTACAGACTTAAATTAATTTAAACTTATTGTGTTAATAAGCCGTTCAAATGGATGGTAAACACTTCATAACAATCGATAAACAAGGTGTGCAAAGGCCATTCAAGCCCTCCAGTTATTACGCCATCGGCCAAGGATACTTATTGTAAGCATTCAATAAATACGCATTGAACTTTACAACATATTTTATTAGTTAATTTTGTTATAAAATTTTATATATAAAAATGTTTTAATGAATAAAGGCAAGTAATTGAATTTAAAGTCGTAAAAGCGTATTAGGTATTTAATTTTATGTATAGGATAATTTGAATATTTTTTTTGCAACGATTATTTTTAAAAATACTGAAAGAGTTATTTGACCTGGGATTTTTTAAGACAAAATATATTTTAACCAATTTTTTATAAGAAAGTATATGTGATATTATAATTTATTTTTGTGAAAAATAAATATCAGTCGAGTAGAAAAAGTCACAGATGATTTATGGAGCTACACAAACAAGAAAAAAACGATAGAGAAACATTAACAAATCGATACTTAAACAGCTTCATCATTACCGTCTTCATTAAAAAACCGTATCAATGTCGTTCTATACACAGCTTATCCTAATTACCCTTTCATTTAACGTCATATGGTTATCATGAATGGAATAACTCGTTTATTTTTTGAACGGAATAATTCATGTATTTTATCTCGGCGTATCCATAGCAGTGTCGCGAAAACAGTCATTGATATTGACTGGACCGATACGAGTCTAATGAATATGTATGCGGGCAGGTGCACACTACAGACATGATTAAGTAGGTGCCACCAACGATTTTTGTACCGAACATCGATAGATAGCTTATCGTGGTACGTGCTCGATTTTTTTATCGATAATGCCACCCGTGGGGTAGCGCTTCCGATTCTAATTACATCGAGTACCGCTCGTTATCGACTTGTATTTTGTAAATGATGTCTTAAATTGTATTCGATTTTTTTTTCATTTAATTACTTCATTTATTATTTTTTACCTTTGTACCTATATTTTTTTAAACAAGCTCAGAGATAATTATGTAGTAAGAAGATATAATTAAACTAATATTTCAATTAAATATTAAAAGAATTAAAAATATTTTTATTTTATATTATAAAGCGTACTATACACAACTTTTGAGGTGTTCTAAAAACAATTTGAAGTGGCATGAATCTGCGAAATAATTTACGGTCTCGCACGCAGGGAGCGATAAATTTATCGGATCATTCCCCTGTCATCGTTACAATCAACTGCTCTTACGATTAATTACGAAACTAGCGACTGAGAGCGGGCACCTTGCGGTCAGAACGAAGTAAATAACATTGCGAACCATAGTACTTTTAATCTTTAAAAATAAAAATAGTCTCCGATAAAAATATAAAATCCTACTTTTTCGTTCGGTTAATTAATCAGCAAGGTCATTGTACTGTTGTTTCAGATCCCTACAAAGTAAATAAATCATCTTACTAAATTAGACAAAAAAGTACGAATTATAATAATTTTCATTAAATTCATATTAAAAGCTATTAAAGAATATACATATTAACTTAAGATATTAACTGCTGTCAGTCATAATTAATTTGTGCCCATCCAAATTAACGTACGAGGTAAGCGAAATAACCTGTCTTCGAACTTTAAATTAACGTGGATAAGAAGCATAATTAAAATATTGCGCTACCGACACGATAATTCGTAAAATTTAATCAACAGACTTACGTCAGTTAATTACGTCGACCAGTTTGTATTCCGTCAACAGTTTTAAGTTTAAGATAAGTGTGAGTCATACCAATAGAGAGTGGACTTATAAATTATCGATGTTTTTCTGTTAAAAATAAGTTATTATTTTTTGTTACATTTATTGATCCTATTAATATATGTCATCATTACTTAATAAACTACATTTTTTTCTAAAATGGTGCTTAAAGTAACAAAATAATAATAATAGGTAATTATTATTATTATGCTCGATATTGTAATAAGTTAGACAAAATGTAATAAAATATGTGTGTGTGTGATTCGGATTCATTTTTTACTGGTTCGGGCATTATAAGTGATGTATTCTGAACTGGTTCGAAGAGATAGTGTAAAACATTTTAAGTGTAATCGCGCCTTAATAATTTTAAATTATGGCAATTACTTCATCACTTATGCGTATTTTATGTCATGTTATTTCAATATAATTACGTTTTACATAATATTATTATCTTTTAGGATTATATTTCACTTCCCACAAATAATCGAATACGCTTTGTGAATTTATATTAGTATTTTATTGGTTTCACATATAAAAACAAAAATGGAATACAATTTTATGGCCTAATAAATTTAACATTTCGTTATTTATCGTTGACTTAATTTTTTATGGAAAAGCAGCTTTGTAAACAAACAGACGGGCCACCTGATGGTAAGTGGACATTAATGATTGATGCCTTTGGATATTTTCCAGGGTTTTCCATTTAAACAAAGAAAGAAAGTTTACGAGTATAAGTTATGCATCACATGCTTTCATTAAGTTAATATATGAAAATGGACTTCCTCTTTTCGTAAGTGCTACAGAAGGTGATTTTTGGTTAAATTCAGGTGACGGCAAACACCGCTGTAAATTCATATCTAATAGCGCTGCCGCCAATATACAGAGCCAGGTGCAGCCACTAGTGCAATTCTCTTCTATATAAGAGGATCTTATGTCCTTAAGTGGAGTTCTAAAGGCTCATGGAAGATTGAAAATTATCATCCCCTATAATTTACGTGAGATGTAGAGCGTTTTCAGAATTCTGATTTGTCGGAATTTTTTAATGTTATATTAAACTATTATTCGCATCGCATCGCCTGTATACATAGAAATCAAGTCTCATCAAAAATTCTCAAACATTTTTTCAAGAAATATACATACATACCTACACTAGTAGACATAAAAACTTGCTATGGTATACCGGCAAAAGTTCAAGGAACAAATATTATAAATAAATTAAATTAAAACACCAAAGGAGAATACCCGCAGCGAAATTAATTAACGAAAACAAAACACTAGGCGACCTACATTAATTGACTGTCGAAAGTTCGCAATAATTACCTACTTGTGTCAAGAAAATGGAAGAAGGCTATTAATGGTGGTATAAATGGCGATGAAATTTGAAACAGCAGGATATATACCTTAAATTATACAACGAATTTCACTAAATATACGAATTAAAACTAGTTTAGCTAATTAGCATTTTCTTAGTACCGTTAAGATGATTCCCACGGTTGAATGAACATCGAAACTTCCTGACATAGACTAGGTCAGGGTTTCTTAACCTGAGAAAATAAAATCTGAGAATTTAAATAATTTATTTCAACTATATAATAAAATTTAAATGTGTATGTTGTACAAATCATTTGCAATTATCACGTTTTCCTTATAACATGAAATGATAATGAAAACCCGTTTCTTTTAATTATTTCGTCAAATATATCGCATACCGCAGAATGTCAAGGCTTTAAACTTATTTAATAAAATTAAATATACTGAATACAATATGAAAATCTATCTTTATCATTATTTTTCTTCATCTTATTTAATATGTAATTTATAAATAAATAGGTAACTAATGTGTAAATATATTTCTCTGACGAAATATGCCTAATTTTGTACCTACCTAATAAATAAAACAATAATAGAGTAATAATATAATTAAAATACTTTTTTTATTTCAAAAGATAATATTTGTATTTACTTTTTATTTATTATTTATTTTACTCTTATATTTAACAAAACTTTAACGATAATTGGTTAAGTATATTAAATTAGTAGAAAATATAAGATTGAGCAAAAACTTTAAACACAGAAATAAAAGTTTAATTTTTTCAAAACTTTTAACAGGAAGTTTGAAATCTAAGAACTATTTATTGAATGCGAAGTCGATTCGATTCTAATACCTAGAACATATAGCAACAAGTCTAGGCGTAGAATCCCGCGTGTTCCATAAATTTGCATTAATTATTTACCCGATGCGTATCTCGCGCGAACGCTTCGATGATTGTGACGGTGATATCAACAAAAATAAAATATATTATTCTACGTGCCGATTAGACCGCTATAATTCATTTTAGTGAAAACAGCTCACTTTGTACAAATGTACGGTATAAAGGGGTTAGTGGAGATCGCAAAGGTGTTTCTTATCAGATCCATGTTGCTACCTTTATTCGTAAAGTAGTCACGAGGTTGCTTGTAGAAAAAATGTTTTCAACGAATGTTTTTTGTGGTTTAAGTTAGTTTTGTGTGTGAACCCGTTTATAGACACGTTGAAAGAAGGCATGAGTAACCAGTGGATATTTTGTATGATAAAGGACGAACACCTATTTAGTATCGTTAATTTGTTTTTAGTTAAGCTCAAAGCTTATGGAACCAGCATGTTTATAAAATGACTTATAAATAAATGGAACAATTATCCCTATTTTTTCATCAGTGAATTGATGGTATCATCAAATGACTTTGGTCACCGAAAACCGGCGTCCCTATAATCGCACCCGTTATTTCTAGGAAAAAAACTTGTATGTAACGAATGTTCTCGTATTTTAAGTGACAGTTATGTGTAAGGCGACATGTATGCGGCTCATTTCTGATTTTTCGTTTGAGATTGCTTAAATAGACTGAAATTTATGGACGGACGAAGTGCTATTTCCGTCGGACGAGTTCGAGATTTATACGAATTTGAAACACGACCCGGGACAGAAGTCGAAGGAAATTTTAATTGGATTATATTAACTTATTCTACGCTATTGTGGAGTGACTGGGCTTACTGAAATGAAAGGCCGTAAATTATGATTAACGTTAGCGGTACAATTATGAAGATTAGAAGGAGAATCTCTATTCTCTAAATTCGAATCTAAAATTGAGATATCCTATTGCTAGCTTATCAAAATGTTTATTTTTGCAAGAAACTTGAATCATTAAAACTAAATTAGAATAACTGTCCTTAACCCTAAAAGAATAAAAAATATACCACTATATATTTTTTATGTATTAAAAACTAAGTTATTCAGTCAAACATTTAAGAATATATTAAGCATTAAAATCAAGTAAAATATGTAAAGAGTAGACTATATCTACAAACGTCTGCCTTTTGATAACTTTTTTGATATTATCTGTATTAAGACCTAAGTGTGTAAAATTAATAAATGAACATTTGCATAGAGCCTACAAATCATTTCCTTTAATCTTATATTGTGACGTGAACGCTTGCGTGAAATGTTACAAGGTACTACATAAATTGGCTTCTATTACCATTTTTGGTTATACGGTAGAAATTTGTCGACAAAACCACGGATTGGAAGCTACATTTTTTATTCCTAAACATACATTTTTACTATGTTTTATTTTAATTAGGTTATTTAAATCTGTTCTATCAGTCTGGCTAGTTAGGTTGTTGTAACATTAGTTTATTTTATGGTTAGTTAACATGTTAATAGTGGCTTACAGTAATAATTGGAAATTTGTTCTAAAATGTTTGCGTTTTATTTACTTAAAAGGTGGTAGAGTCAAAAACTCATTTTGTACTATGTAAAGTCAAAAACTCATTTTAGACTATCTGCGTTATGGATTCTATTGATATACATATACTAAGACAAGTACCTACTTGTCTTAGTATATCCTGAGATACCTATCTCAAGAAACATCCCGACCCCGACTAGAAGTCTGCTTGGCCGAGGAACGAATCTGAAACTCTACATGTCAAGACTATAACACTGTGATTTACGAAAAACATAGAATGCAACAACTAATGTAGCAGACGGCCTTTGACTGATGATTCACAATCAACTAATCATTAAGATATTTTAAGCAGTACACAGTTTAGCGATTGCTCTATGATAACTACTCGAACCTGTTTGACGGTTACCTACTTGACGTTCGTACGTACATGTAACCATAGAAACGACATTAATAAAACCACCAAACTCTGTGTTCATTAGCTTAAACTTAATTATCATACGAAATGCGTAAGAACTATTCAATTTGAAATACACCGGTACCTTTGTACTATCAGGTATTATGTTATTATATAAATGATTGCATGCAAAGGGTTCATATTAACAGCTACTTTTGTTTTGTATTTAAAATTAATTTTATATAATATTTAACGGAAACATTTATTAGTAAAGCAGGTGCAACTAATACTGATAGTTTCGCTTTATGTGAAAGCATTAGTCAGAGAAAAATGCTAAGAGCTTAATTAAAAGCCTTATTAGCACATACTGCAAATAGGCAAAATAATTGATCGTAATGCTTAAATTAACAACACCTGTCCAATTTTGCTTGTTAATTTAGGGCTGTCCACTGTCCACGGCTATCCAGGTGATAGGGTCGAAGGTCGAATGGTAATCGCCCCAAAATCAAGTTAGTCACTAGGGACCATGACCTTGTATGAACGCTTATCTAAATAAACGAATATTTTTATAATTATGATGGATCATGCCATATTGAACTGGGTTTTTGCTCATACATCGGTTATAAAATACAAAACGAAGGTATAAAAATAATACAAACGTTTTTTGAATTTTTGACGACCCTCGTGGATGAGCGGTTACCATACCGGTCTGTCACGCAATGGGTCCTGGGTTCGATTCCTGGCTTGATAGATTTAGATTTCTGTTCTGTGTCTGGATGTTTGTGTATTCGTCTTCGTGTGTCCATGGCACCCACGACACCGGAGTAAATTCTAGTGTGGGGCTATGAATATAGAAAGTGTTTTTTTTTACTTGCATTTTACTTAATTGTGGAACTTAGTTCCAAAGATTTTTAATGAATACCTACACCAAAACAAGTTCATTTTTAATATTATTGGTAATAATTTAACAATATAATATTTCAGTTAGCTATGATTC
>DWPV01005854.1:0-11996 GCA_018251915.1 Urbanus proteus proteus
TTTACGTATTTTATGGTTTTTATAATTATTACGATTTTTTAATTTTTTACGAAATTTGCGATCTTACGGTTATTACGTTTTTTTTCGATTATAATGATAATTACGGTTATTTAGATTTTCACAATTATTACGAATTTTAACTATTTTTACATTTTTTTCGATTTTTAGGGATTTTGCGGTTTTACGGTTTGTAAGGATTTTACGGTTTTTACGGTTTTTGCGGTTTTTACGGTTTTTAAGGATTTTACGGTTTTTACGGTTTTTGCGGTTTTTACGGTTTTTACGTATTTTATGGTTTTTATAATTATTACGATTTTTTAATTTTTTACGAAATTTGCGATCTTACGGTTATTACGATTTTTTCGATTATAATGATAATTACGGTTATTTAGATTTTCACAATTATTACTAATTTTAACTATTTTTACATTTTTTTCGATTTTTAGGGTTTTTGCGGTTTTACGGTTTTTAAGGATTTTACGGTTTTTACATTTTTTTCGATTTTTACGGTTTTTGCGGTTTTTGCGGTTTTTACGGTTTTTAAAAATTTTACGGTTTTTACGTCTTGCGGTTTTTTACGGATTTTGCGGTTTTTACGGTTTTTACGGTTTTTGCGGTTTTTACTGTTTTTACAGTTTTTACGGTTTTTTACGGTATTTACCGTTTTTATGGTATTTACGGTTTTACGGATTAGGACTAGGAGTAGGATTAGGATAAGGATAAGGATAAGGATTCGTTCGTTCGAAAATCGTAATAATCGTAATAACTGTAATTATCGTTTAAAATTGTTAAAATCGTAATTACTGTAATAATTGTATAAAGTGAAAATCGTTTTAACCGTAATTATCGTAAAAAAACGTAAAAATGGAAATCGTAAAAATCGTAAAATTCGTAATTACCGTAATATTTGTTATAATCGTACTAACCGCAACAACCGTAAAAATCGTTATAACCGTACAAATCGTTAAAAAATGTAAAATTCGTAATAATCGTCGTAATCGTATTAATGGTGCAATCGTAATAATCTTTATAATCGTAAAAATTGTAATAATCGTAAGTGTCGTAATCGTCAGCGGAATCGGAATCGTTATCTTAATCGTAAGCATATAATCGTATTAATTTCTTCTTTCTTTCTAAAAATCGTAATAACCGTAATAACCGTAATTATCTTTTAAAATAGTTAAAATCGTAATTACTGTAATAATTGTAAAAAAAAGTAAAAATCGTTATAACCGTAATTATCGTAAAAAAACGTAAAAATGAAAACGTAAAAATCGTAATAATCGTAAAATTGTAAAAATCGTAAGAACCGTAAAAATCGAAAAAAATGTAAAAATCTTTAAAATTAGTAATAACTGTGAAAATCTAAATAACCGTAATTATCATTATAATCGAAAAATTCGTAATAACCGTAAGATCGCAAAATTTGTAAGAAATAAAAAATCGTAAAAAACGTAAAAATCGTAAAAACCGTAAAAACCGTAAAACCGTAAAAATTTTAAAAACCGTAAAAACCGTAAATACCGTAAATACCGTAAAAACGTATTTGGATTCGGATTCGGATTCGGATTCGGATTCGGATTCGGATTCGCATTCGCATTCGCATTCGGATTCGGATTCGGATTCGGATTCGGATTCGGATTCGGATTCGGATTCGGATTCGGATTCGGATGGAGATTGAGATTGAGATTACGATTTTACGGTTTTACGGTTTTTACAATTTTTAAGATTTTTACGATTTTGACGGTTTTTACGATTTTGACGGTTTTTACGATTTTGACGGTTTTGACGATTTTTACGGTTATAATGATTTTACATTTTTTACGGCTTTAACGATTTATATGATTTTTACGGTTATTACCATTATAACAATTATTACTGTAATTACGAATTTTACGATTTTTCATGATTTTTACGATTTTACGGTTTTTAGGAATTTTCCGATTTTTACGATTTTTAAGATTATTACGATTTTTACGATTTTTACTATTTTTACGATATTTACGATTATTAAGATTTATATTTTTTTACAATTATTACGGTAGTAACGATTTTTACGGCAATGATTTTTACGGATTTTACGATTTTCATTTTTACGATTTTTACTTTTTTACTATTATTACGGTTTTAACGATTTTTAAAATTTTACGATTTTTACGATTTTAACGATTTTTACGTTTTTTACGATTATTACGGTTATTACGATTTTTATGATTATAACGATAATTACGATTATTACGATTTGTACGATTATTACCATTATTACGATTTTTAGAAAGAAAGAAAGAAGAAATTAATACGATTATTATGAATTTTTAATTCCCGGTATTGACTCTCGCCAATACCGGGAATTAAAAACGCGATTTTAGTACCGAGACTGCAAACCCTACTTGCAACATTATTTCGGTTGCCTAACATACGAACGGTAATTGCCAACATAATAAAAATGGCTGTCAGAGGTGAAATAGAGTCCTTTTCATGAAAGAAGTCCCCTGGCTGAGACGCTGGTGTAGAGGAATGAAATGTTGCCAACCTTAACATTTGAAACTCCCCAATTTTAAATTATCCTACCCTTAATTAAATTTTTATTGAATATTATTTATTTATTTATTTTTATCTTATTTTATTATTTTTTTTTATTTTTATTTATGGTCATTAATAGAATTTATTCCAGACACGTAACAATCATCATCTGCATTCATAATAACATCATTATTTATATTAGTCCATATCGCTTTCAACCGAAGCTTTCAACGGATGTATCTATTATTTATTTATCGATCCATTTTGATTCTATTAACCCATCAAGCTCATGCAGTGAATATTATTGGAAGATAATATTTATGTACGAGTATAATAACTGTTACAAATAATATTTAATTAAGCAAAATAAAACATTTACGTTTATGATATTGACAACAATACTGACAACGTAATGCACATATCAGTATACTATGTCAAAAAAGCATTATTCTTTTAAATGCAGTTTAGCAAATTAAACCCCATTGTATAGGCGACGCAATGAATATTTTATTGTTAATATTATTTTAGTTTAATTTTATTTTATTAGTTATATATTTTTTTAATTCGTATAATTCTTTTAATAGTCACTGGCACACATTCGTTGATGTAAATATATTAAAAAGAAACTGTAAAAAAAGAACACGTTCGTTCCAAACAAAAGGCGATCGTTGTAGTCTGGTGGTAGTTCTCGAGCGAATAAATTGTAACTGCGTAATAAGCTGTTTTTATTATAAAACGTTGGAAATTAGTGTGTGTTCTCTACACCCATTTTATTATCTAATTACTTATGGTCGAATTTGAACATTGCGACGGGACCTCTAGTTCCAATAAAATATTAAAACCTATACAGCTGGCTACCCCAAAACTGTCACTTCTATGCGAACTTCAAAAATTGAGGAAGATATATCAGATTTAGTTCCCAAAAATTCCGTGGGACCTTTTTTCGTGAAAACGATTTTAACTGTTAATGGATTATAGATTAACAATCAAATAATTATAATGATTCAATCATAGGATTTAATACTGATCGTGTGACAATCAAACTGACAATCAGCATCAAATTGGCCAATCTATTTAACTGGTGTGAGAGCTTCTTTAACAAAATTTATAAACTGTAGCTCACTGTAGCTTGATAGAGCTGATAGCTGGCAACACTATTTAGATGGGCGAGGCGAGCGAAGCGATACTTTGTGTTTGTCATCAAGTTGTTCGAAATAACTTTTAACGTTTTTAATGTTTTTTGAATGACTTTATTAAAGTGGTAACCAAGCGTTAATTTTAGTCTTTGTTATGGTCTAGATTTGTGTTATGTGGTATTTTCAAATGAAGGGAGCTCTGCTCCTGGTGGCGACTGCGAGCTGTGTGTGGAGCCAGGGATTGGAACAGCCTCAGTACAATTCGAATTTTCCACAACAGTATCAACCCGACAACTCTCAGAATGGGTCAGCGTACAGACCGAATTCACAAATGCCTTACGGTAGTTTTCCAGTGAACCAAAACGAATACGTCCACACGGCGCAGAGCTCGTTTTACCGTGACAGCGATTCCGACGTGTATGGGGACGGTGAAAATGAGGTGGATCCACAGAGCACCGCTAGCTTCTACGCTGGCTTGGATTACGAAGAGAGGTACAGATGTCCGCCTAACTGGATCCGCTACAGGGAGTCGTGCTATCGTTTCACTAAATCTCCGGATCGGCCTCGTAATGAAGCTCGGAAAATCTGTCAAGCGTTCGAAGCCGATCTAGCCGCTGTAAACACGCCTGAAGAGCACGGTTTTATTATCACACATCTAATGAAGCTGGATCCTCAGCGAGGCTCGTGGTACATCGGCGCTCATCAGCAGTCACCCGGCTACTGGGCTAACGAGGGCGATGGTTCCCAACTAACTGGCCTTGAAAATGCCTTTTTTGATGACCGTAAATTGACTTACACTAGCTATAACTTGCTGCCTCGTGATTATCTGGTTTATCGGTACTCTCATGATGATGGACGCTGGGGTCTCGCCGCTGTTGAAGGTACACAATATTTCCATTTTATTTGTGAAGGACAAACTCAAAGGTTACATTATCTCATACAAGAGGAGAGATCATTCACTTACGGTCTGGATACATTTGATCCGGAAAGGATACCTAGAGGTCCATACTTTATAAAAGAACCTATAGATATTATTTATGATCCGTTAAGAAATCATCATGTGCAATTAACATGTATAGCAGGTGGTTATCCCGCACCAACATACAAATGGTTTAGGGAAGATTACCAAGTAGACACTCCTATATACACAGAAATCAATCCTCTATCAGACTCAAGATTCATCTTAAGCGGTGGAACACTAATGATATATTCTCCAGATGCAGATAAAGATAATGCGAAGTACCACTGCTCGGCAACAAATAAATTTGGCACTATCCGCTCAGAATCTGTAAGGTTGTCCTTTGGCTTCATTAGAGAGTTTAATCAGAAGAGACCAGTGGAAAGCGGTAATCAATATTGGGGTAAAGTCATGGATTGTGACCCTCCTTCATATTATCCGTCAGTGAACTTCCTCTGGGCTCGTAATTACTTCCCTAATCTGGTTGAGGAGGACAAGCGAGTCTTTGTATCTTATGATGGGGGACTGTATTTCTCAGCGTTAGAAACAATTGATCGCGGTAATTACAGTTGCAATGTTATGAGTAAGGTTTCCGACGCGGGGAGGAATGGACCATTCTTTTCCTTACAAGTCTACCCACACTCAGATTATCAACAGTTGAAGTTTCCGATTAATTTTCCAAAAATATTCCCGGATGCACCAGTTGTGGGACAAGAGGTAAGATTCGAATGCATTACTTTTGGTTACCCAGTGCCATCATATAATTGGACCAGAAAAAGTGGAAACTTGCCAAAAAGAGCTCATTTAAGTAACTTTAACAGAGTTTTAACAATACCGAATGTTGCTGTTGAAGATGAAGGAGAGTACATTTGTGATGTCCGTAACGACAGAGCACACATAATAAACAGTGTCTTCCTTAAAGTACAAGCTGAACCTAATTTCACAATCCCATTGGAAAATAAGCATGTAGACAACAAGGGAGATTTACACTGGAACTGTGAAGCTTTTGGTATACCCGATGTGAATTATACATGGTGGAGAAATGGAGAAAAATTATCCATGGATAATCTAGCACCAGAAGATAGGGATAGGTATGTGATTCATGAGAATGTATTGATAATAAAATATCTAGATCCAATAAGAGATCCTGGAATGTATCAGTGTGAGGCAAAAAATCAATTGAAAGCCAAGTATTCAACTGGGCAGCTACGTGTTTTGTCTCTGAAGCCATCATTTAAAAAGAGGCCCTTGGAGTCGGAAACTTATGGGTCTGAAGGGGGCAACGTTACGCTTAGATGTAATCCCGAGGCAGCACCAAAACCAACCTTTACTTGGAAGAAAGATAATATTGTTATTGGGGCGGGCGGGAAACGATTTATTACAGAGAACGGGAATCTTATTATAAGACAACTCTCTAGAGATGATGAGGGTGTTTACACGTGTGTAGCTAAGAACCAATATGGCTCGGACGAGAGTCGAGGTCGACTAATTGTACTGCGCGCCCCACGCTTCATTGAGCGTCTTCCGCCGCGAATTACGACGCAGGTAAATGAAGTCATCTTCCTTCATTGCAACGCCGAAGTTGATTCTCTTTTAGACACAGCTTACTTATGGAATCACAACGGTATACGTATGAAGGAAGCCGCCGATCTTTATGTCGATAAAAGAATAAAGATTGATGGTGGAGAGTTGACCATTTTCGATGTCAGTCTGTCGGATGTTGGGGAGTACGAGTGTATTGTTAAGTCGGCGATTGGTCGCATATCTACTCGTACACAATTACGTATCGAAGGACCTCCAGGCCCGCCAGGTGGATTACAAATATTGAATATTCAGCGATCCTCTGTAACTCTAGAATGGACTGACAGCAATCCTAATGGACGACCAATAACCGGTTACATTCTCACAGGACGCACACATTGGAACTCTACTTGGAGTGTTGTCACCGATAATATAGCTAATGTAATGGAAATCGATCGATACAATGGCCGGAAACGAGCGACTATAACTACAACTCTTATGCCATGGTCGGTATATGAGTTTAGAGTACAAGCTGTTAATAGTTTAGGCGTGGGTAAACCGTCCTCTCCTAGTCCGCAATTCTCCACGCAAGCCGATAAACCACACCAAGCTCCATTCAATGTCGGAGGAGGGGGTGGTAAGATTGGTGATCTCACAATCACGTGGAATCCATTGCCAACGTCGCTTCAAAACGGACCTGGAATTCATTATAAAATATTCTGGAGACGTAACGGCACAGAAGTCGAATTCCAATCTCTGTTACTCAAAGAATACGGAAATATTGGCATGCACGTTGTACACATATCGCTAGATTATTTCTTTACTGCCTATAATGTTAAAGTGCAGGCTTTTAACGACATGGGCGCCGGGCCAGAAAGTGAAATAGTAACGATATATTCTGCTGAGGATATGCTACAGGTCGCTCCACAACAAGTATACGCTCGCTCATACAATTCCACGTCTCTAAATGTTACATGGAATCCAATCGATCAATCTCGCGATCGACTAAGAGGCAAATTAATCGGACATCGTCTTAAGTACTGGAAACAAGAGAATAAGGAAGAAGAATGTATTTATTATTTATCAAGAACGACACGTAACTGGGCCTTGATTGTCGGTCTACAGCCAGATACATACTACTTTGTCAAGGTAATTTATTTTTGATTTTTATGAGATACATATAGATAGAGCAGAATATCCACAGACATCTATTTCATTATATCTGTGAGAATACCCCTTTATTTTTATTCTTTTACAACCTCTAATGTGGATCAGCATGTACGCATTTATAACGTGCTAGATGTGACTAAATTGACATGGAGGTCTTAAAATAAGAGATGTTTCAAAGGCAGTGATGCATTAGCGTCTCCTCTGGCATCAGCGATGGTGATTAATTTTCTATCAGTTAGCCCGCTCGCCTTATTGTTGGGTTTAACTATGATAAATAAACCTGTATTTTGTTCCTACTTACAGGTAATGGCATTTAACTCAGCCGGCGAGGGTCCAGAGAGTGAACGGTACCTAGAGCGTACCTTCCGTAAAGCGCCGCAGAAACCTCCAGCTTCTGTCAATGTATGGGCCGTTAACCCCAGCACTGTTCGCGTGGTCTGGCGGTATGTGCAGCCTACTGATGAAGAGGAGCCACTCATTGGTTACAAGGTAATAAATAAGTTCTTGAAAATAAGTTCTCAATTTTTCAATATAAATATTTACTTTTACTGCTTCTATTTTATTGTGTTAGAAAGGTTGTAGTATGAGTATGGGTTAATCAGGGATCCAAACCTATTTCTAAGATGAAATCGATCTTCCTTTTTGGTGGAAAGGTGTGGCGCGTGTATTGTTTAACTGTATAGCAAAGATAGTGCTTTATGAGTTAGTGTCCATGGCCGATAGTGTCCACTTATCATCAGGTGGACTGTCTGCTAGTTCTTGCTAATTTATATAAAAATGTATTATAATCTGAAGCAAGCTCCATATCTAGACCCCAACTTTTTTATTGCTTTTCTTAACATTTGGAACTTTGTATTTTCAGGTGAGAGTTTGGGAGATAGATCAAGACATGAGTACTGCAAATGACACCTTGGTACCAGTTGAACATAAGCTTGAGGCGTATGTTAAAAACTTGACTCCAGGCAAGTCTTACAACCTGCGAGTATTGGCATACTCCAATGGCGGTGATGGCAGAATGTCTTCACCACATATCACCTTCCAAATGGGCGACTACCACAGCGACGCATATGGCTACTACGTTAGAGGATCAACAACAAAAAGTTCTTCTATGGCAATAGAAAGACTCTTTTTAATTATATCTGTTGTTCAACTACTACGTAATATTTTACTTACATGATCTTTTTAATGTTATATACATATTGTTAGTGTAGTGGTAAATGTAGGGTACATTGGTATAAAGAAACTAGAATATTTTTATAACGCCACTTTTCAAGCAATATTTTTATACATTTTTTCTGTTTACAATTTTGCATATATGCATTTATTACTGCTTTAATTCTGTTACTTGCTAAGGTTGTGAATCTTATCCGACCATTTTATTATTTTTTATAGGACAGATTTTTGTACTTGCTTCTCACGAGTAGTTTATAAGAGAGAATGTTTATATCTTAGTTTCCAAATCTGCTTTGCCTATTTCGTAGTAATGGGTATCATATCACAATGACAATAATATAAGTGTAGAATGCAGCTATTATTTTTCAGTTACGAGTATTTATGTATTTATTATTTGTTGAACAGACTGATCTGTCAATGTGTGTATACTTTTTTGTTTGTATATTATGTATTTGGATCTTTGAATATATGGCTTTAATGATATTAATATGAATCTCAATGTAATCTCACAATTATATTTTACTGTATTTTTTATATTGACGTCCATATCATGTATATTTCTGAATAATCATAGATTATAAGTATAGTATTTTGTGTTAGTTTTTTTACACTTCACTAATCCGAGCCATGTATTAAACTTGTAAGATAATTGTATATGTTGACGTATTTGTGGGAATTTATTTCAATTTGCATGTAGATATGTATGTTATACTACTTATACACAGTACAAATACCTATGTTAAAACGTGCCTGAAGGGAATACTTCTATCAGTAGTTTTAACTATGTAAAATGTTTATTAATAAGTAAATATATGTAAATTCTGACTGAATTTGTAAAATGCCTTATTAATGTTACATTAGTTTACATTATAATGTCCCACACTAATCTGTCTTTTTATTGTCATAGTTCATCCTACTATATAGTACATATCAATATTAAATAAAATTAAAGTAAAATAGTTACATAAGATGTCAAACAAATGTTAAACTTTAAAGTGTTTATTACTACTTACTATAATTATTATGTTTGAATATACATAAAGAGTTAACTTAATTTCTTATATTTAACTTTACGCTTCAAGCATTTTGCATCTAGATCATCTGATTGGCTTGCGTCTGTAGACTCTTTTCTTTTAAATGATCCTTCCTCTTCGTTCGAGCGCACTTGCTTGAGTGGAAGCAATCCAACAGCAAAAGGTATATCGTCGTTAGATGATCGTATTTGAATTAAGTCATTGGTTGAGTTTACTTCATTTTCTTTGTTGTCGTCCCATTGCTGTGGCTCAATAGAATGTAAAGCACTTACCGGATCAGGAAAACTAGGATGAGATGGCATAGGATCGGTAAAATCTTGAGTTTGTGATAAGTCATGTTCGTCATTCTCATTTCTATGAACCTCTTTATTAATCATAGTATCCCATTGCATTTCTTCAGAAATCATCGTAGATGTGAAATCTTCATTGGGTTTTGATGTGTCATTTTTCTTACTTATTTCGCTGTTATCTGTTTGATACACAGAATTTAATGCATTAGTACCATATTCAATCCGAGCTTCAAGATCCCTCGTGTTAGTTTCATCTAGAATATCAGGTTCGTGTTCAACCATATTTATTTTATTTTCAATGTTCAATAAATCTTTCATAATTTCATCTTGGTCGTGAACTTGTTTATTGAGTTCATCGCTTTCATATGTATTTTTTTCAGCAGTTGGTTTTGAAGTAGACATCAAACAATCAAATGAATCTTGCAATCTAAAGTCTTCAGTGTTTAATGAAGTATATTGCTGCGTAATGTTATCATTTAAATGAGAATCTTTAGTATCTAATAATGACATATTGAAGCTTGTATCAAGAGATGCACTCGTAGGACAAAGCTGTTCCATAACCCTTGCGTCGTTCAGTTGTTGATCTTCGTAGTATTTCTTAACGTCATCGCTCATAGATTTTGTAAAAAATTGCATGTCATTATCTATGCATGAAAAGTCTGCAGTATTTCCATGATCTATTGGGTTATGATTGTCTTGAAGACTGTTACCTAATACTACATAATTTTGTTGATCAGAAAATGACTCCAGGTTATCAGGCAAAATAGCATTTAGGCTATTGATGGAGTCTTCATGCGAATTACATTGCATGTTATCTTTTCTGTAAGTACTATCTGAAACACAAGGAAAACTTTTGCTGCCTATTAGCATTTCACCTCTTTCGATTGATTTGGATAGCTCATCTATGCTTTTGATTTCGCTTGGATCAGCAACCTTTTCTATAATATTAGGTTGCTCAATAACTTCATATTGTATTTCACTGCTTTGAACCATATCCAGAAGTACTTGTTCGTTAACATTTATGTAAGAACCATCTCCGGATTCGAACAATATGGGCAAATCTGTTGGTAAACCCGCATTCTTCAAAGCGTTTACATATTGAGACATCGCTGTGCCGATACCTGGATTGGCTGTTTCACTAGCAGATGTTGCAGGATGATTGTAATTTGAAGTAATCGTCTCATTCGTCATTGTATGATCTTTAGGAAATGAAATATTTGGGTCTAAAGCACTGGAATTCACGGACTGATCCATGTACATAAGATCACTTTCAACATTCATGTAATTATGGTTTGATGAGGAGTCTGGATCGCAAATACTATTTACCGCCTGAGACAGTGTAACTCGATCCATGTAGTCCTGTAAAAGGTAATGGGTATCTGAGTAAAGTAAATGCATTTATATCAATAATTTTGACTACAATTTACTTTGGTGATGCAGTACGTACAGTATCCTTAAATCAAATTTAAAAATTCGTATAAGGCATGAGTACTGTAAAACATCAATATTTTTAATAACTTTCTTTTCAAATAATAAAATATTTATCATAATAATTAGTAACAATGGTTTTGAAGTTTCCTAATTTTATTATGAATGCCCAAAAGTATAGTAGCAGAAAACACTAACCTGCATATGTCTAGTTTGGAGATGTTTGAGTTGGTGTATCGCTTTCCGCGAGTCTTGTTCGCGTCGCAACAGCGCACGCTCGGCCGCCCGCCCCAACGCGCTCGAGCCGTCCCAGGCGCCCACTCTCTGTATACAACAATATTTTAATTTAACTATTCAATTTAACATACATATGCCTCATTCCTAACATTCCCAAGTGATAAGGAAATTATGGCGACTACTTTTCTTACAAATAAAAATACGTTTCTTAAAATGTGTGGTCGATATATTTTACAACTGATTAAATAAAAAAATACTGTTCACATTACTGTGAATCTCTAAATCGTACATCGGGTATTCGGTTTTGTTATTAATTTCAATTTTTTAAAAGAATGGTTCATGTTGTAAAAGAAATTTAAACAAACATATTTCATTTATAAATAAGCAAAAAATATACAATAAAAGTAAATTTGTTTTACATGCAATAAATTCAGATATAAAAATATTAGTCGCCCGAACAGGGACTTGAACCCTGGACCCTTGGATTAAAAGTCCAATGCTCTACCGACTGAGCTATCCGGGCATG
>DWPV01005855.1:0-11996 GCA_018251915.1 Urbanus proteus proteus
GTAGGTATAAAAGTTACTTTTCTATCCCTCGGGAGTAGTACGTTTTTTTGGGATGAAAGGTACTCTATGTCCTTTTCCGGACCCCTTACTATGCGTGTGCAAAATTTCATAACGATCGGTTGAATAGTTAAAGCGTGAAGACCTTACAAACAAACAAACAAACAAACAAATAAACGGACTTTCGCATTTATAATAATTAGGATTACCGTGAATTTTGATATTAGGAAAAATACTATTAATACTACTTTTTTATATGATCGAAGTAGCAAACGAGCATGCAGTCCACCTGAGTGGCCACTGCCGCTAATGGATATCTGAACCCAACCCCAAATAAGATCAAGGTCCTACCTAAGATTGACAACAGATGCGTTTTTAATTGGTGGTAGAACTTTGAGTTTAATCACACCACTGCCATATCTATGTGTTTTATCTGTGCTCTTTGAAAAGTATGATAAGGTGTATTTTACATAACAGAGTCAAACATAGTTCCGAGTACCACGCGTTTGAGTTTACTTTATGTAAAGCTGTTGTCTTTTTTATGTTCAGCAGTTACAGATACCACTTATTATTAGGTAACAGTTTAATATATTCTATAATTGACCTTATTTATTTTAGGCTTTTATAGATTTTTGCTGATTCTATGCTTCACTATCACTTCAACATTACACAGTATAAAATACAGTCGCTTTCTGCTGTCTGTCTTTATGTATGCTTAGATCTTTAAAACTACGCAACGGATTTTGATACGGTTTTTTAATAGTGTTTCAAGAGAAAGGTTTATATGTAATTTAACGCGTGCGAAGCCGCCGGAAAAAGCTAGTATATTATAATACAAAATGATACATCATGGTTACAATACTTTAATTTAAACCCATATCTTTTAAATTCAATACGTACCCACTCTTCTTGACTTTATACGCAATAATTAAATTAAATTCAAATAAAAAGGATATCAATTATTTTCCTTTTGCTCACAAAACGAAAGCAAAGATATGAAATCATAATATGTATGCCTAGATATTTTCCTTTATTGTTTTAGATTATTTAATTTACTCGAGAGCAGTAGGGCGGTGATAAATGTTTAATACATATTAAACATAGTAACAAACTGATATTATTTAAAAGTGTAACGCAGAGATGTCGTTAATTTTAAAATAGTTTATTCGAAGTAAACTGTTGTGTCATTTAACAGTATGTACGTTTATTTCAATTTATAACGAATAGTCTGCTACATTAGTCATTAATTTAGGAGTAAATACATTTATTGACTTTCGTAGATGCCATAGAGATAAAGTGGAACATCGAGACATCAAAGAGGAGGAATTTTTGCCGTTCGTTTTTTGAGTTAGTAGAAGAGAACATTTTTTGTGGTCTGAAGGTTTTGTTTTAAGGTGTATTTAACAGCGAAATAAGAATTGAGAGCTCAATTGACTAGTTCAATTCAATAGTTAAGACGTATGGTAAAAAGGGTTTTAGTGTCTAAATGTCTTAGGGTGCTATTCCATCTGAAACGGGTGAGATAGCAAGCGATGTGTGAGGTCAAAGCTAAGCTAAGAATTTAAATTAAGAGAGGCACGCCTATGCCTAATTTAATTTTCAAAATATTGTATCCTTATTTAAGATGTCATTTTCTATAAAATTATAAAGGCACATAAAATTATGCAAAACATAGAAAAACGAATGAGTCTGTCTATCTCCTCTTTAAAATGATACAATTGTGATTCTTATATTTTATAATAAGATTCTAAAACTAGTATAATATTTAAATATCTTCAAGACTACGCTAGCTAACGGTTCTTGCGGCATTGCGCATACTCGCCTCATTTAAAAACGTAATGTAATATTTTCAGTGGTGTTGTGAATATCGGTGAGGATTATCTTAGACGAGATTCATTTTTCAAGATTTTGCGACTAAAAAGATTTTTATTTTTATGGTTTAATAGTATGTAATATAATATAAGACATTCGTCGTGACTAATTTCCGTATTTTAGTCACTTGCTACCTATCATTTGAAAGTTGTATGAGTTCTTTCCAAGTTCTTCCCAAGTGTTTAAACTTTAGCACTCCGGTGTAGAAAGAACTCTAGTGCAAAATGTCCTTGTTTTGTTGACGAGGGAGACCTTCAAAAGGTACCCGACACCTCGGAAGCGATGCCGGGTTATGTGGGATTTTTACCGCACTAAAATCCCCCCGGTCGCCATCCTCGGCGCTGCGAAGAGGACTCCGCGGACTCAGCAAGGAATGTCATTCGAAATACTTTGAGCGTGTTGCCCTATCGGGCTCAGCTCGGGCGAGCGCTGCTCTCGCTGCACCGCAATCCCGAGTCAAAATATCCTAACCTTCCACCATTCTGATTCGATTCCTACGCCCACTATTGCAGTAGAAAAGAAAAAATTACATAATTTAAATCAAGTTTATCTACATACAAACACTATTACGATCTGATTAAATATTTTAGAAGCTACTTTATGTCAATGGTCCTTGCGGCATTGCGGACGCTCGCCTTATTTAAAAGCGTAATGCAATATCGTCAACGCTGGTGTGAATAAAAGGCACCCATTTAAAACTTATCTCATATTATACTGGCGAAGCTTTGACTAAAATGAGATAAATATTCACGAATTGGTACAATTATATGCTTACTATAATACTCTTAAATTAAATGGAATTAGATTTGTATCTCTGAAAAGAGACTTGTAGGGTTACACATTTAAAAAATAAACAGTTACTTTAAGTTTAAAGTTACCTACGAGCTTTCGAAGTCATTTTTTATAATCATGTAATAAATAAAAATTCTGTCCACCTGATGGTATATGGACACTGTAGCCTATGATCATGCTTGGTCAATCCAAAATTATTAACACTGCTGTTATAAGACAGTAATAGGTATAACGGTAGCTGCGGTGGTCATCACAAAGAAATCTACCACCTTTAACACAGAGTTATTTCATTTTCAGACCGTTTAGATACTGAATGCAATATTTTAGTGTAGTAGCAAGTTCTAAAAGTTAGCTAGTGTGGAACCGCCTTAAAAGTTGTTGTAGCTTAACGCTTGTTACGACACTGCGGACACTTGCCTCATTTAAAAGCGTAATGCAATATTACCAGCGCTGTTGTGAATATCTGAGACGATTAGCACGACTTGGACGAGATTAATTTTTATGAGAATCTAGTAGACGGTCTTTTGGGACAGAAGTTTCTTGACGTTAAAGTAAATTTTAGTGTATATTGTGTTGATGAAAATGAGAATTAGAAAATATTCTTCGAATTTCGTCGTCTTGGTATTTCAGTCGGAATTAAAGATAAAATTTTCAGAACATGTTATTAATTGGAGAGTAGATAGATAGAAGCATTCCGATCTTCTGCCCACATGGTTCCGGGCGATTAGGGTTCTTTTTGCGTTGGCGTGGATGTCATTTGAGTATCTTTCTTACCCTTTTTATCAGGCCTTCAAACGACGTAAACGAATTGGTGTTTTAGCCTGTTAAAGCAAGCCATATCTGTAAGTTTTACTTGAGTATGGATTTTATTACAAGGAATTTGGTTTCGTGAAGGATCAACGACATCCTTCTTCAAAGCACGCTGAGGTACTTTGAATTTCTAGGAAACGCTAACATTAAGCTACCACACCTTGGACCTGTAAGTAAATTCTACACCATACAGGTTCTTGAGGGTTTCTACACTCATAGCTCTATAGTAGGATCTTTGAACACTTTGAACGGTAGAAATAGGAGTTTGCCACTTTAAAACTGAAGTTGATAGGGACATACATTTTCCGTTCAAAACATTTCAGATCAAAATTACTAAAAAGTTGTTTTATACCTACAAACATTTAACATGATAGACTCGTGCCTTGGTAGATAAATAGTATTCTTTACCATTTATATGAATGTATTATATCTACCGTAGTATATCCGTACGTATATCTACCGTAACAATACCGCAGAGAACCAGTCCGAAGCTCTCAAAATATAAAGGAAATATGTACAATATTTTAACCGCCACGGTACGTTCGATATCTGTAAATGTAACTGCTAAGAATTATCAAAAGAAAAACAATTAAAATGGTGATATTACAATTATCGAAGAACTATTGTTATAAAAATTAAACCATACTATTCTATAGTATCTGCTCAGGGCTGAACGTTAACGAGTATTTTTTTCCGAGAACTTGCATGGAGTAACGAGTAAATAACAAGTTGTCGCAGCAGCGCACCGCCGTAGGCAGTTTGCAGCTGTTTATTGTATAACAGTTTTTATTACTAGAAATAATAATGGTACATTAAAATTGTTCACAATAATCAATGATAATATAATCTAACGATGGGAAATGCTGTCCTTTTTCTTCATGTCTCTCGTTCGTATTACAGATGAATGTCTAATTTTTCAAAGTTAAAATAAATGTAAAAAATCTATATAAAACTATATACAATATATGTAAGTATATTGTATAAAGGACAATCACAAAAATATTAGTATTCAGATCCAAACGGAATTGTCTAAATCGTAATTTAGTGATCTATTTAGATAAAAATGGATTGAACTCAGAATCTTCGGCGAATCAGAGTATATGTTAACCACTCGTACCGAGCGGATCATCATGAAACGTGGTTAAAACATAATTATAGTTGAAACAAATCATCAATCAGTAAAATTCCTAATATGGTCTAATCAATAGTTTAAATAATAAAAAACTATAGATGTTCAAAATTATAAACTTGTATGGAGATCTTAATGTATGTATGTGCATAATGTTATTTTAAATGAAAAACATGTGTGCCAATTTAATTTTAACTTGAATGAAGACCTTTATTACTGACTCAAACAGACTGACAATGAGTCTCCAAGAACATAAAATATTCTTGTTCATGTATTTTTATTATACGGAATAAGCAAACGTGCTTGCAGTCCACCTGTCCGTCATTCTTTGTTTCTGTATATGCTCTTAGCTGTTGAATTTTCCTACGTGTCTTGTTAGAAATATGAGTATGAAGTCTTGGTATTTGAAAATTACAAATGTTAAAAGTGTATTTTTATTGACTCGATAATATTTAAAAACTAGCTGAACCCCGCGGTTTCACTCGCGTTTAAAAAGTAAAAAAGAATACATATTTAAACATAAATGTCATCCCGCTCACCCGCAACGGCGCGCGCATGCGCGTGAAGCGCGCGCTAATGGATTTTTCAAAAAATAAATTAGCTTATGTTACGCCTTAGACCATCAGCTATCTTTCAGTGAAAGTCCCGTCAAAATCGGTCCAGCCGTTTAGAAGATTATTTTGAAATCACAAACAGACACTTCAATTTTATTTATTTGTATAGATAACGTATGGCGCACAAGAGGTATGTAAGAATCGTCTAAGAACTATTTTACTGGCCAATTAAACCTCGATAAAACAAGAATTTACAATAATAATTTCATCCGTAACATCTACGCCATTGACAACATTAAACCTTAGGACTCAAGTTAGACAGCGCTTTATTTTATTGTTATAAATAGAATTTTATGAATATGAATAAACACAAACTTACATATTGCATTAATTTATTAATTGTCTGATTGAATTAATTAGTCAGAGTACCTGTTGATCGTTACGCTGGAAACTTAATAATATTAAAAGCAACACAATAAAATAATATGTTTGTAATACGGGACCAACGGTATTTTAATATCAGATTAAAATCAGATAAAAAAATCAATACCAATACCAAAAGAGTCTGTGTTTTACGGATATAGAACTTCACGTAACTATCATATCCTCATGTAAGTTAATTGACTTGCGTTGCAAAACTGGATTTAATTTACTTATGTTGAAGAACCTTCATTAATCTAAGTCCATGTAAATGATTATTGATATTGAATCTAATCCGTAACGCGTACTCTGCCATTGTTACATTAAGCTCTAAGGCACACAATATGATAAATACAACAATATATCGCATCGAATAATTTTTATGTCAATTAGAGTAGCAGTCGGTTGAAAAAGCGAAAACTAAGAAATTTTCAACCAACACATAAAATTAACAGCGTCACCGGTATTTTAAATACGGGTAAAGAATTAAAGGTACAACGGTCAAAAATAGGTACTAATGCCAAAACCATCAGTGGAATATGGATATCAGAAACCGTATACTCACATAGAATGTTATGACAATATTGTAGATTCTACCTTAAACATGAGGGTGCTCTTGTAGCTAGGTTTCCGTGACGATAACTTCTTTTGGCATTCATTTCCATTGCAACGTCGACGTCGTAATGCAACGTCACTTAGAGCCACATAATCTTGTCTTGAGGCGGAGAACGGAATACATTTATTTTCCTGAATGTGGGTTACAACGGGCTTGTTTCAAATTTCTTTTCAGTTTTACAGTTAAAAAGCCGTCATCGTGTATTTTAGGAGACTCGTTGGGTTAAAGATGTTTTAGTAAAACTGTAATTACTGTAATTTACTTGTTTTGGAGGATCTTCATTAATCTGTGTCAATGTAAATTAATATTGCTCTCGAACATAAAATGGATTTACAACATTAATTTCGGAGGTTAATGATTAATATGTTGAAAGTATTAAAGTATTAGTGAATCTCGTTTTGTAATTTTCATGATTATATTTTCCAACATAAAAGAGAAACAAAAATATTAATTTGTAATACCTACGCGTTATATTGAAGACTTACTAATTTCATAAATAACGGGAAATTTTTATTTTCAAGAAATATAAAACACAATTATGTAAAAATGATTATGTTATTTGTAAGTATTTCAGAAAATTGTTAGATAATGAGAAATTATAGACGTATCTTATGTTACGTTTCTAATAAATCTACCTTTCAATGTAACCGCTTACAATGTTTATCTCAATTTTACGTTGAAATTTTCAACCTCGCAATTTCAACGGTGATACGTTCATAAATTCAATGAAATTACCCATCTTTCTGCGCTTCAAAGAGGCCATATATTTCCCCGTGGAGACAGCGCCTAGCAATGTCGACCATCACGCGAATGATAAATCAGTATGGCTCGCAATATAGAGCAAAAAGCAGCTGCTCATGAATTCCTAAATTTAAATATTTAAATCAGTTCGGAATATGAAAGAATTGTACAATACTGAGCGAGTAACTGTTTCTCTTAAATACACAACACTTTAATATACATTTAAGAGTGGTAGAACCCTTGGTGTAATAAAATTAAGACATTTAAGGTATCATTGCTAAACACATTTCTGTATAATAACACCAAATGCTAAGTGGAGTAATTACGCAAATATAGCTGATTTAATTGGTGTGGTAAAGAAGACAATTTCAAGGCGTACTAAGTTCTTTGGAGTAGCAAGGCATCCGGAGTCAGGTAGGATTTTAATCTTATTGGGGGCTAATTACAGGAGTTCATGGTGTCACATGGTGTCACGATCACAGGCTTTGATGTTAATTTTCTACGTTAGGTAGGATTCTAATCTAATTTGGGGCTACTTATATGTGTCCATGGGGGGTAATGGTCACCAACAGATGGCTTTGATGGTCATTTACTACGTCGGGTAGGATTCTAATCTTATTTGTAGCTAATTACAGGCGTCCATGAGGGGTAGTGGTCACCATCACATGGGTTTGATGTTCATTTACTACTTCTATAATATAATAAAGAAATAAACGTTTCTCCTTAGTACACACTTGTAATGGATGCCAAACGGACAATGAAATACAATTACTTGTATTTTGAACTATCCAGCTCAGTCAACGATCGAGACTAGAATAATAATTCTGCGTAACAACTTGTTCCGTTGATAAATAATAACTGCCAATTAGTAAAGAAATAGGATCAGATTCTAGTTACTTCGGGTCAATTAACACAGTATTGTGCACGTGTATTTATGAGTACCTACTCATTTATGAAGTTACTAGCTGATCTCTGCGGTTTTACCCGCGTTTAAAAAGTAAAAAGGAATACATATTTAAACATAACTCAAATCCCGCTCTCCTGCGAGGCGGCCCGCATGCGCGTAGAACGCGCGCTAATGCCTTTTTCAAATATTAGAGTAGCCTATGTTACGCCTTAGACCTTCTCTTATCTTTCAGTCAAAGTCCTGTCAAAATCGGTCCAGCTGTTTAGAAGATTGCTTCAGCTAAACAGACAGACAGACAGGCAAAAAACAATTAATTCCATGTTTGTTATAGGTATCGTTTATACTTTCATATGCATTGAGTAACAGGTTGTTATTTTAAAATCACAAAGAGACACTTTATATTTATTTATTATTTTTATTATGTTATTTCTATAGATACAGTTATTTTGTAATGCTGGATATTTTTTTTAATTGGTTTTTGATATAATGCTGCTGGCTGCAACGTTATATAGCTTTTAGTCTTTCATTTCTTCAGAGATGAAAACTGTATTACCTACTACTTACATGGTACCTATCTGAAAGTGTCAAAGTGCGGTATCTACGTCAAATCGATCTCATTTCCCGGCGACTGCTTCGAGAGAGTCTAGAAATATTAGAAGTCATTTGTAACTAAAGCTGTCTGAGAGCATCTTATCGAGGACCTTAACAAATACTTTCAAGTATATATAAAGGTACCTTATGTAATGGTATGAGTTTCAGCTGCAGTGGAACTATTATCGTTATTTCTTGTTATCGGAAGAATTGTACTGCTATTTTACGGCAAAAGCAAACTGGTAAGTGGAATAATCTGTCATGATTCAGCTATGGGAGCTCTACTGCAATGCTTTTTACCTTATGTCCAAATGTCGCTATTGAGTTCTATTTTGAAGGTTTTGGTGACGCATGAGACAAAATGTACATATTAACATATGTGATCTTAGATTGAAATCATGTTTGTCCCTGTAGTACCGGGACCAGAATAGGGTTCGGTATTCTCTGTCTATCGTAAGAGGCGGTTGCAAGGGGGCTTTTGGGGTTGCGGGCGGCTAGAGCGGGAGCTCGAACCATCCGTCCAGCGATCCCGGGAAGGACGGCGGCACATGTGGTCGCGTGCCGACGTCGTTTACGTGTTGGTGTTGGTTGAGCTAGTACTCACTGAGGTAAAACCCGAAAAGAGCATCGCCCTTGGAGGACTTCAGTAACGGTGCTAAAGTTCCCGGTGTCCTCCACATACCGCTGAGGACTGCCACCGGGGGTGTTTTAGTACAGTAAAAATCCCATATACAAACTAAAACATATAGAAGTAATCGCCTCCATCGACCAGTAATATGAATATTGTGGGAACGGGATTCTATTTTTTTGTCTGAATGTCCTTACGCTTAAAATTGTATACAGGAATCAAAATTACTTCTCAGTTAGAAACATGTTTATGTATTATGTTTTGCTAACGATATTGCATGCGAGAACTGAAGGAGACTGTACGATAATCTATCAAACGTCATGTCTAGTGAACATGCTGATTACGCTTAGACGCCGGCGTCGTGAATGCTATGTAACATTTTCATAAATAGTACCTAGTAGCTATTTCAGAAAAGAAAATCGATTTCAATCGTAGGTAGACTGAGGACCAGATTAACGAAATTTTCTGTTTATTCTGTACCGTACATTCATTTGTTCAAAATCTTCATGTGTGACAGTAACCACGTTACTTCAGGTGCTACGTGCTAGTGTCCCGCTGCCCTTAAAGTAACTGTAGTACACAAGTAAAACCAGTACTTATATTGATAGTTCGACAATCACTACATTATCTCCTTAGGCACTTAATTGACAATTACAAATAATTAATTAATCCATACACAAAATTCACTTAAAATCGTGTGGACACGTAATAACAAAATGCATTTAGGTCCGCTTGTTTAATTTAAACACAAACTAAATGAAAGTAGCGACTGGTCATTTGTCAATGGGCGGGCGGCGGTACCACGAGTTCCGGCTGCAAGCTGCTCTTATTAATATTTGCAGCGAATTCACGCTTTATTTGCGAACAGCCGTCATGCGGCTTATAAATTATTAATGCGGTCGTCGCACAGCTTGTGTTTTGTCATCTGCTTTTTTTTCTGTATGTGGATAGTTTTGTCAGTTGAGAACAAATGTATTGTTGAGCGCGAAATGTGTAGTACAACGCTTTTAAATCGGTTTATATTAAATGAATACAGTTTTAAAAATAATAGTATAAGATGTTAAAGTTAGGTTAGGTTGTAAACAATTTAGGTAGGTATATTTTCTTTAAATATTCATAGATAGATGCGTATCCCATGCGTTCGACACACTTCTAATTTTCGATACATACTATAAACTAAATAATTATAAATTGTTGTAAAAGAGGAAATATAAAGTGAAAAAACAACAAATAGTCAAAGGCGTATGTAATCTATTAATTTGAACTTGGTTAGGGCGGTAGACTATAAACTCCTTCCCTATCAGAGGGGGACTCATACTTAGCAGTATTATTATATCTTTCGACTAGGACTGGCTCTATTATTTATCAGAATAGACCTTAAATGATGCTATAAACTCCATGTTATATCTATTGTATTAAAATATAATTTATTTAAGCATAAACTACTGATCAAATGTAATAATGTGATCTAAATATAGACTTGATTGTTATAACATTGTACACAATGTTGGATGCACGGTAATTTACATTTTAAGTGCAGCAACACCATATTACAATATTGTTGAGCGTAACAGTTACTGCCTGACATTCGTGATTGATTACGCGCTACGCTGAATATTTTGACGCGTAACAAAAATATTTTATGATACGTGTATTGGGCTATTGTAGTCTGATTGTCATCGTATATAGTTTATGTTGTCGTAAACATCAAACTTTGTAACATTGTCATTTTTATGTATAATTGAGGTAGCAAACGACCATGCGCCCACCTGATGGTAAGTGGTCACTGCCGCCCATCTATATCTATAATCAACCTCAGATAATATCACTGTTTTACTTAAGGTCGACCACAGATGCGTTGCTAATTCTAATGACTAAGTTTGAATGCCTTGGATAAGTATGTCTCCACACCTTTTAAACCAGACCAAAACAGTACTTAACACTGCTGTTACTGTCAGTGTTGTCACTTTATAATTTTACCAGATTTTTGGTTATAGATCGAACGATTTGAATAACTTTTTTATTTATTTTATGTGTATTGAAATATTTTTCATGATTATGTATTAAAATATCGTTCTGTTACGCATGATTATGAAATAATCAAACCGTTGAAAAAACGAACTACCAGAGCGATTTTTGTGGATTTTTGTGACAAACTGATATTATTTACCCAAAACGGACCTCATAAAAGTTGACAAGCCGTGCACGGGAGTGCATGCGGGTAGAAAGGCCCAAGGTAGCAATAAATAATTAAGCTGACAACTCGAGAGACTAGCTTTACATTTACACTGCACGTTACATTCCACCTAAGGTGTGAAGGAAGGCACGTGTGACCCCTTTTGTACATGACACTCTGCAAGTGTCTATGCTCTCAGATTCTCTGAGGACTGAAAGACTTAAGTTTGTAGCTAATGTTTGGTGTTATACGATATTAGCTAAGGACGTAAGATTTCGTAAGGTTAATTAAATGCAGCTCTAATATTCCATTTTCAAACAAATTGTTCACGTGTTTCGACGATGGTAAAGTAAGAGATTATTCACAAAAACAATAACAATAACAGAGAATGTATAAATTACATATTCAATACGCGATACCTCTAAAAATCTTTTGTATTTAAATGAAAGTCGAATAAAATTCGAACCGTTTCAGTAGTTTTCAAGATTAGCTTGTACCTATATAGGTATTTATATTTTTTTAATATGATCGAAGTAGCAAACGAGCATGCAATCCACCTGATCGAAAGTGGCCAGTGCAATTCATGGACATCTGTAATCAACCCTAGATACGATCAAAGTCCTGATGTTGACCATAAAGTTGGAACGCCTCGCATAAGTATGTCTCCCTTACCACAGTCTTGCGACCAGCAGCTCGAGCACGAACTTTTCGATAGACGCTAATGTAAAGGTATCGAGCTTACGATACGATTACGTTAGACGGT
>DWPV01005856.1:0-11996 GCA_018251915.1 Urbanus proteus proteus
TTTAAAGGTTGTGGGAATGTTGGTTTAACCGCTGTAATAGGTACTTACTAAGTTATATACTTCGTCAACGAAGGCAAATGAATTTTTCGAAATATTTTCCATTATGTCAGTTAAGGTACGTATGTATGTACATTGTACATACTACATTAGGTCTGTCCGACGGTTTTACTGAGTAGATAAATGTGTTTATTGCTATTGCAATACAAACAAAGAGTAAGTACGAAACTATTCGGCCGACTGAAATAGGAACAGCTTAAATTAAAGCTGTTCCTATTTCATCTGCTTAATATTTTGACAATTAAGTGAAAACCAGTCAAATTACCCTTTTAAGTAGAGTTTGAAACTATTTAATGGAGTTTAGGTGTAAAATGACTAAGAACTTCGTCCGGGCCGTCGGAAATGATATTCGTCGAGCGGACCAGATCAACTTCGGTTGAAAGTAGGTATGAATTTGGTCCATGCAAATTATGAAATTAATAATAATTTTTTGGCCTCATTGATTAAAATCCACCACCGTTTGTATGGTAGAGTTAAATAAATATGTGCTCAACAGTGAACATAAAAGCGCTTGCAGACATATCAAGTCTAACTAGAATTGAACTTATTGAATACTGCTTATAAAATTAAATCATCAGCAACTACTTAAATCAAATACTTACTACACTAAATCATATGTTAACTTATTTGCTCATAAAATTAAAATCAACATAGTTAGCATAAATTGTTAAATTGCAGTAACCTAACATAAAAGGAAATTGTAGGCAATTTAGGGTTAATGCAAAAACAACCAGAATTTTCCGTAATTCACTTATTTGTTTGTTTCTAACACAAAATAAAAATAAATAAAACGCTGATTGTGACTAGCTATAGGGTTAATAAAATATACAAGGAAGTAGATGGATAGTTTAGGGTTAATGTAACAAAATAATACCAATTTCCCCATGTTCGCGTATTTGTCAACCATTCCCCGCACAACCCTATTACATATGCACCCTTTGCGTGCGGTTTTGTCCGATCGCACTTCGTTTGTCACCAACAGCCGTTTTTAGAAACGGTTTATTAAAAACCAATAAACAATTTCTGCAACTTCACAAAAAATATTGTCAGCTGTTAAATGATTGACGGGAAATATCTATTATCAGTGGAATATCTTGAAAGGTAGGTAGACCCTTCGTAGTTAAAATGCGACGGCACGTGGCGGTCGTCATAGATATTTCTACCTTAACTATAAGGCAGGAATATCTATTCACAGTATGTATGTGTACACAGGAACTATCCTGTGTCCAGGTTTGAAGTGTGCGGTGAAACGTCCGGCATGTGTACATTAGTATAATAAATTAAACGGTTTTTATGTCATGGTACCATGCAAATAAGGATGTGCCCAGACATGACCATTACTTTGTACTTTTTACATACAGTGACCTAAATAGCAAGTACATAACAACACAGGTCAACACAGTACAGGCAAACATTGAGGTGAATCAAGTCATAACCTATTTATGGTACCTTAAAATGGCTATGGGCTGTACTGGTATTTATACCACACACCGCAATGTATTGATGAAATCTATTACTTATTATTACAAGAAGATAATATTTGTTTTTATAAAAATAGAAACAAATACGGGAAACAAATCGTGTGTACCCGCAAAAATATATCGTAGCGACCTACCTTACAAATAAACTTTAAGGTCATAAGGAAAAGGATTATAAAGTTGAAAATCCGTCGAATATTGAACTCAGCTGTGGTTAGCTCGCGTGTTAACCCGCAACGATCGGGCTGGCATTCCACAGACATACCCGGGGCCTCCGCGACCAAATAGCCGCCTTTATCTTAGGCGCCTTCGACAAATTACGTCGGGCCCAAAAAGTCAACGAGCTTATCACAAAACGTTAGAGCCTGTGTTAGTTGCTTGTTCGTCGTTTCTTTTAATTTCGCCCGTACGCTTTTTGTTATGTCCTCATTTTAGGGTTATCTTGCTTGGTATGGCTGCGTGCCTCTGTCACATATTTTTCTCCGTGGTCCTTTTTGTCCCACTTTAACCCTGTTCGGTTGTAAGTGCTCGCCACAGATTACAACATAGTAACTTTATATTTGTTATTTATGGTCGTGTACGTATAAGGCATAATTTTATTGGGCTTCCATTGTTATTTTTGGATTTAAACGCGTTCAAGTTTGTGGCGGCTTACATTTGAAGAAATAATTGGAATGGAAGAACGTTGGTGATGATACAAGAAAATCTCAGTCTGTCCTACTATTGCGCATCCTTAAATAATATTATGAAGAACTCTCATGGAAAAATGAGGCAGGAAAATGAATTGGGATCATAGAGATGTTCCAATCAATGGATAGTTATATCACATCACAGCAATATTTCTTTGCTCTTAATAAGACATTAACTAAGAATGCTTTCTTAATTTCTTCTTTATTCAAAATTCAAATCAAAGAAGATAAGTTATATTTCGTTTTATTATGCCGTCAAAGTTTGCACAGAGATGAAACATAAATTCTACCTTAACATTTATTTATTTATTTATAATTAGAACGGTCAACAGCCAACCAATTATACTAATTAATATTATTATAATATTATAAAGTTATATCAAAATTTAAATTATAAATAACAAAAATATTAAAACAAATTATTTCACAATACTGCAAACATTCGAATATAGTTTGTCCTTATTACATTTATTGCCATAAAACGCTAAAGTGGGTATATAAGTAGTTAAGTACATATTTTAAATGTAAAATTTTAGAATAAAGTTAGAAACAAGTAAAATAATTTTACCGGAATCATAATTTTTGTTTTTAAAATCTCAGTTATCAAGTATATTATGCTAAAACAAATTGTTTCAGTATATTATAATTTAAATATGAATTAATCATAACTTCATATGTTTAATTATGTTCATATGTTAAAATTATAAGTTAAATGTGAAGTCGGTAGCGGCAATGACTCAATTAGTGTCTAAACATGCATATATTTCATTAAAATTGTGTGTTGAAGGTTTTTACGGCATTAAGCTTTTAAAAAAATGCTTCAGAATCAAAACCTCATAAGATTTTACTTTTGGCCTCATGATAATGATTTTTTTTCAGTAAATAATTGCCTCTTTTTTACATAAGTATTTTGTCGTAACATATGTTTATGTATGGTTAGTATGACTAATATTTTTTAATAAATAAATGTCTCTAACTTTATATGACTCTATACTGTGTAAAAGGCAAGCAAAGAAAACTAAACCACTATGAAAACTGATAGATCTTTAATAGTTTTATTTCACCTGCATTTTTATTCTGCCAAATTAAGCAGTAAGGAGAAATATGGCGCTGACATTTTAATAGATGAGGCAAATAGTTTTTTTTATATGATGGTAGTAGCAAAGGAGCATGCAGTCCACCTGATGGTGCCACTGCCACCCATGGACATCTCAGCCCTAGATAAAATCATAGTCCTACCTGAGGTCGACCACAGATGCGTTACTACTCCTGAGGAGTAAGTTGAAACACCTCGAATAAGTATGTCTCTACCACACCCATCAAAACAGCACAGCAGCGCTACACTGCTGATGCGTTCTGGTTTTGTGATGTTAGACGTTATTTCTACTTATTTTTTAATAGTAGGTAACGCATCTATGGTCGACTTTAAATAGGGATATCCAACTGGTCCAGATAGGACCTGATGAATAGGAATAGAACAATCCTATACCGCGTTTATGATAGACGTTCGGGGTAGCGTTCAATAGACATTAAGCGGAAATTTTATGTTTATAAAAAGCATACAGACAAGTACCTACAATCGAGGTAAAAACACATATTACACACACACACCGGGAACAAATGCAACATGTATCTACGTACAAGAGCAGAAAGTATGCTAAACAGTAAGTATGCTAAAAATTACATCATGTCGGTAATTACTCTTTCATCTCTAAGGTAAAGTTATGTAACTGTCAAAATTGTATTCCTTATACTGGCCAAATTACATAAGATTGTGTGTGAACCACGGTAGAGTTGTGTCTACCTATTATTTTGAAAAATTGTTTTTAGACTTGTAAGTCTAAAAACAATTTTTCAAAATAATAGGTAGACACAACTCTACCGTGGTTCTTGATCGTATCACTTGTTGTTGTTAAACAGTTCAAATAACCATATTTTAAAACCGTCCTTAACCAGTAATTGGTTGTGCAAGCCAATTGCCATTTAAGTCAGTAGAAATTTTTACATGACTTATTATAGTAATCATTAACTGGTATTGCTCGATTATTATTAAATACTTCGTTTTTTTGCAACGAATAAATTACTCTGTCCGTTTTTGTCGAAGCAAAATACTAGAATTGTAATTATTAATAGAATGTTAATAAATAATTGAGACATAAAAGTACGGTATTGCCATTCAATAAATACTTGACAGGTGCATAAGTAACAAAATACCTGCATCGCCTTAAGTACGCAATTAACTGTAATGCACATTTCATCAAGCAATTTAAGAGTGACTATGATTTCATTATAATTTTAAACTCAATTTAAAATGTACACGTATAATTACAAACGGCACTGTGCAAACGGTAGAATATAAATTAACTTTTTGTCATACTTAGCTCTCTAATAGAAACCGTAATTGCGATCAGTTAGTAAGTCATAATAGAGTTCACACTTACCTTCACTCGCACGGGAACGAGGAACTATCCCGCGTCCAATAACGTTTTAAGCACTCAATTTTAGATCCGGCCGGCTAATTACAAAACGAGCTAATAAATGAATACATCAATTAATTAGAAGGGGAGAGGCGAGCGGGCGCGAGACTGTGGCGCTCGCAACTGGTTTGAAGAAGCGATTGCGGCATGCTTCATCCATAATTCAAATAAAACATGGGGGCCAGACCCCGCCCCTGTGGCACGCCGGCCAATAGCCTCCACAACGAGCCTGCACACCAACTCCGCCTGCCATAAACTTACTTCCCCTCCTTTCCTTTAAAATTAACCCTATTAGATGTTATCAATAGATAAATATGTGCCGATGTAATCATCCCGCTCCGGTCGTCCCGTCCGAGGAGATGTAATTGCTCGTGGGTGCCGATTGATTGTTCGCAATATCCAATTAATCGGCATCGTGGTTTCGATGATCACGATTAAGCTGGCCATGCTTTAGTAATTTGTTGATCGGCAGCCTGAAAAATTGAACGAATAACCCGCGGAACGAGTCGACTTGCTCTTTAAAGTGATTTATTAGTCGCTACCGATAAACGGCCGATAGTAGTAATGGATTTGCCTCTTATTTTTCTATTATCGTCCGAGTCGAATCGAAATTAGCAAAGTAAGAGCGACGTCTAACAGGAAATTCCTAAAGTGTCGTCGCGTTATCAGCGTCAATATTTCAGAATGTGAGTTGACGTTAAGATAAACTGGTGGTGGTCAGTCCGGGTTCAATGCCGAGACAGTCACGAGCCCGGCCACTTTGCTTATAAACTGATTTATTTTCGGACGTTTGCTTGACGACTGACGTTTTAGTTCTTATTGATAAGTACTTAACGTTGAAATAGGAGAGTATTGTTCGTAATATTAATTTGCTTCTGTGTTAAGATTTATCCTTGTTTGATATGAACAGGCTCATTAAAATTAATGTCCACTAAAATTGTGGTTTATATACTTTAATATTAATTGAACTATGGCAATTTAATAATAATTTAGAATATGACAAAGGAATTAGGTGGGTATATCAAAAGTATTTCCTTCCTCATTGTCATATATACCAAAATTAGCCTCTAATTAAATTATACAATTTCGTTATTTAAATGACAGTATTGATTACCTACTACCTAGTCTATATAACTACCACCTACCTAACAGCTAATTATTGTTCACGTGACAAAAAACCCTTCAAATGCTCATTCAGCACATGACAATAGTAAACCAACCGGTAGGCTTAAGTTACCCAAGTAATTACTTCGCCAAGCAAACTCTTTGTTTGCACTGACTCATTTCGGTGGAAGTTTTTGCCGTTTACTATTGTTTGTTGGCACAATTTGTCAGTTTGTTGTCCTTTTGAGGTCCTACCGCTAGACTGCGCAAAAAGTCAGCCTTTTCGGAAGTTGCTAATGACAAGGCGCCATCGGTAGCTTTGTATTTTTTTCTCCGGCGTGAATTGTGGACGGTAACGAAATTATGCTGTCTGACCGATTCGGGGCAAATTTGGAGCTTGGAGACAAATTTACACGATTTACGGACAGCTAATGTGTTGTTTCTGGGGATTTGCGGTTTTGACAAGACACGTGGCCCAGATCCGGTTTGATGGGTAAATATAGAGCGGTGCCCTCCGGAAGTCAATATTATCACCATAGATTCCAAGATTTTTGTTTTCTTTTATGATGGTCGTAATTTATAAAGATCGTAGACCTATCGAAATTTTTTGGATTACCGGGATTCGACGGCTTGATCTAAAGGTATTGGGGATTATAGAGACACTAACATAACACGAGGTAAGAAGATTTTCAAAAAAGGTACCTTTGTACATATAAGTTATAAACTGGTGTATCAAAGATGGAAATCCCATAGGTCTGCCTACTTTCCTTCTGTCTATTGTAAAAAAATAAGTTGAACCGGAATCCTTTCTATGGTTATGATAGCATGGCGTTGTACGCAATTCTTGTGATTACCTATATCCAACGTAGCAAATTTTAAAATTAAAAACGTAGGCACGCAAATGTGTATAAGTAAAAACAAACTAAATAAATTGCTTGTTTAAAATTGTGATTGGTCATATCGATTTCTTTAATAAAAAATACGCACTACTCGAATTACTTCGAAAAAGGAACAAAAGATTGAAAGAATATTATAGATATATTGGATAACGGCGATATAAAATGGCAAATGTAATCAAATTTCCAAGTGAGTATGAAAAAAGTCGGTAACTTTTTGCCCTACGCTGACGCGAGAGTCGATTAAATTGCCGCTCTGTATCCAAATGGGACCAGATTGGTGGACCGTTAAACCGTACAACGAGGTGTTGAACCTTATCCAAAAAGACGATTAAAAACAAACTTACCTAGTTATTCATTTAAAGCGTCTCTAAACGAAGTCCAATAACGCTTGTATACTGGTAATGCGGGCCGAGGCAGGCGTGACGCTGCGTTTGCGCACGCTTTTTGTCCCTCCCCCGCTGCCCCGCTATGGATGCCATGCGATCAGATTAAACCGGATATTTTGGCATTTGTCGTCGTTTCCGGTCTAATTTACATGACTATGGGAATTTTCTTAGGTCATTTGCAAAAGGCAATGTTTATAAAATGTTCTCTACCGTTTTTCTTTATTGAAAGAGGTTGTGGAGATTAAAAGAATTGTATCAAGCTTTTGTTGTAAAAATGACGCCTAAAACAGTTTGATTTCATTAATACAAGTAAGAGTTTAAAAACAATGCGTGCGTGGCTTTTATAGCCAAGTGACGAACCTATTAATATTTACCTATTTATTTGAGTCCGACTTTTCTGATAGAATACTTGGCAACCCTACTCCCGCTACCGTTCCGCTAAACAAACGTCACGCAACAACACCAAATCGATTCGAGCCGATCGCATCTCGATCACCGGCCTAATAATAGGAAATCACTTTTTACAATCATCCCAATATTGTTATCTATGAAATTATAGCAGCGAACACATTGTTCCCCAATCCCAAATTTTGGCGATGAATCGAGAATCTGTTAACTCATAAATCCATTATCCCAAATTGGTTCTGCATTGTTTCAATCGAACATCTTTGTCTGTACGCTTGATCCAATCGTTTCATGTAGCGGTAACGTTACATGGTGATTTGGGGGAAATAAGTTTCGTAAGGTGAAACGAACTGCGGATATGGATTCTTGTGTGGCGAATGATGATGCGTTTTTCATGTTATTGATGAAATAGAACCGGCAGTCTATTAGATTGAATACTCCATTTGTTTGAGTTTGTTGAACTGCGAGTTTAATCAAACTGAAAGAACGGAAAACGAACTAAAAAACAAAGATGGCGGTCGGCGGGCAATGTAAATTGTTGTCCATTGAAGGAGTGAAATGGAGCGGGGCGCGCAGGAGTCGCGGTGACACGAGCCAATAGATATTCGCAACATTTTTTAAAAGCTAAATTATTTTGATTCAGATTTTTATAAACCTTTTCATTTTATTAGTAAAGTTTTATTGTCATTTATTAATAAACCATAATTGCACAAAGAATGTCTTTTATAAAACCTTTATCGCATAGGTACATTATAAGTAAATAAAGAATAAATCATTTTATTTCCTTTTATTATTACAGCCATTTATTAATAAACCATAATTGCACAAAAAATGCATATCTTTTATAAAACTTTTGTACCATAAGTTGTAAATAAAGAATAATTAAAGTTATTGACATTTGTACGTGGTCTCATAACTGTTTACTTGTTTATTTTTCAATATATTTTTTCTAATTTAATTTAGTACCGGTTCTAAAAGCAATTCTTTGGTATATAATTGATTGTTATAGATACATACCAATTTGAATAGTTCGCAATTATAAAAGGTAGTTTAGTGCTACAAGTTTGAATATTGACTTCTGTAACATATTTAAAACTGTTTGAATCGCTTCTAGGAAAATTACTGCATCTTTTTCCGTTTTGTACGTTAAATATATTTGAAATATTTTTCTATAGTTCTATTAAACCCCGCTATAATGATACAAATATGGAAATATTTATATATTAGCAAAAACAATAAAAATAAAGATCGGGGATACGCTTCGACTTAATTGAGGTGTAAATAGCTCATTGTATTAATTCCACGTCTTGTTTAAGTCGTTATATTTTTTCTCAAAAAGTGGAAACGTTAACGTAATTTACACATAAGTGGGAAACGAATTAACACACGTTATCTGAATAATGTATGATTATGTTAAAGTATGACATACATATCTTGAAAGGACAATAATTTAATGTTTTATCGAAATATCTCGTCTAAAAAGTAGGATTATTATGTCTAAAGTACCAAGAGTCGTTATATGTCATAGGAATTCGTTTTATGTTGTGACTAGCTGCTTCCCGCGGTTTCACACGCGTAAAAGAAGTAAAAAGGTATGCATATTAAACATTCCCGTTTTTGCAACATTTTTTATTGCTGTTTCACTCCTATTAGTTATGACTAATAGAAGTCACCATGGCGTGTTATATAGCCTATAGCTTTCCTTAATAAATGTACTATTTAAGACAAAAATATTTTTTTAATTCAAACAAGTAATTCCTGAGATCATCGCGTTCAACTAAACAAACAAACTTCACCTTTATAATATTAGTATAGATTTTGTGATTCGCTAAAAATGTTGTCGACGTCTGCTTGGAGGGCTATAATGGTATAGAAATACAAATACGTTTGATATTATCTCGACAAATAGCTCTCGGTGAAGAAATGATTCCCATTTGAGGTTTCCGTGGCGTCGCCATTTTCACGGTTTTTGTGCGCATGCGCCGGATGTGGGCAGATGATTGTTGCGCGTAACAGAATGGTAACTTTAATGTCAATATAATATCAAATTAATTGGTCTAACTTATATCTTTATAGCGAACCTGCCATTGTATTTAGTTATGTTGACTATGTTGATGTGTTGATTTAGTTATAATTTATAGAATTAAACAAGAATGTGTGTGTGTAATCACAATAATTTCACTGATCTAGAAACACGGTCTTTCAAAGCCAATGTTTGAAACCGCAGCATGTGTATATGTATGTATGTATTATTCGAACCATTTGGTTGTATTGTTGTATTGTACCAGTGCTGAACACTGCTGTTATAAGGCAGAAATAGGTGAGGCGGTGGTGCCGCCGGAGTCGAACTAAATAGAATTCTACTACCTTCCAATTACCCACTCCTTCCAACTACTTCCGAAACAAATGTGTGTCTTTCTAGAGACACAATTAAGTAAGTAGTACAAGTAAGTAGTACTGATTTATGACAACTTAAGTTCGAGCAAGGAACTTAAAAGCTCATGATTGAACATTTATCTCGTCGTAAAATTAAAATAAGCTTCAGACTATTCTCATACCACAACGAGCACTCTACATAGAGATAGAAATAAATTGCTTTAGATAGTGGTCACAATCAGAGTACAAACTCATAAGTACAATTAAGTAGGTACCTATAGGTGTAGGTACCTAGATTTAGTTGTTAACAATTAACCATTGTACTATTTTGAAGTACGTAATTTATTATAATGTAATTGTGGTCTGTAAAATTCTTGTTTATAAATATACTTCAATTTATATGTTATTATTCAACAAGTGTTAAAAATATTTAAAACTATTTAAGAAATCAATTTAATAGGTCAAAATAATTCCGCGTTAGGTAACCGATAAGACCGAACGCGTTAAATTGCATTTAGATTATTTCACATTTAAAAACTAAGATGGAATTCTTCAAATATGTGCAATTAGACCATAAAACTAGCTATTTCCCTCTATTAGGCAAAGATCAGTTACTCGGTGTTACAATGTTAGCTCCGACTGAACCTGTTAGAACAACTCGCTTTATTCAGATCTTTTAACTTAGATTATAAGGCTTACTAACCGTTCGATCCTAAGTAATCCTAAAAGTAGTGGGTTATTTGTATTCAGCATTAGGTGTTTTTATATGATGGAAGTAGCAATCGAGCACGCAGTTCACCTGATGGTGAGTGGGCACTGCCGCCCATGGAATCAACCCCAAAGAAGATCACAGTCCTACCTGAGGTAGGCCACAGATGCGTTGCTATCCTGAGGACTAAGTAGAAACGCCTCGGATAACTATGTCTCCGTAACCACACCCTTCAACCCAGAACACAGCAGCGTTACGCTGTTGTTATAAGGCAGAAATAGGTATGGCGGTGGGGCCGCCGGAGTCGAACTACATAGAGTTTTTCCACCTTTAACGTTCTACCATCTTTTTGTAGGTAATAGAGCTTAAATATAGAGAATTTTGCAAATGAGCACACTGTAATCATGCATTCCCTGATTGTAAGTGATTTCTCCATATAGAACAGAGATTTTACCTGAAGAAATTAGGTGCCCCCACAAAATTTTCATTTTTTTGATATAACATTTGACTGCTTCTTCAGACTAATTTAGATGTAACGATGGTTCATCTCGTGTCGAAATTTACTGGTTCCTTACTTAAATCACGATCTGGGTGAAATTAGAATTGAACATAGAAGTAGTTTGTACTTTTTATCCCGGAAAAACGTATCCCGTAATAGCGCGAAAAATAGATATATACCGTACCTTAAAAACGTCAAAAGAATGGAAATATATTTTTTACATACCTACCTATTATAGAAAACCTTATGAGTATTGAGTGTGTTTAAATCGCTTTTATTAGTTAAATTCACAACACCAAACATAATGACTCGGTAACAAAACCGCAACACGTAAGCCGATTACAGAATTAAGGCAATTAGATAAGAAAATTCCCCCCAGCAGGGCGCTGAGGAAAACGCGTGATTCGCCAGTTTTCCCTAATTCTACTGTAACATGACAATCAGAATTCTGCCACAATCTGTCATGGCTAATATGTAAGTTACGAAGGTATAGTATCGAAAGAAGTTAAGGATACTTTTTAATTTTAACCCAGAGGGTCAGGATAAATATGTACCTATTTCAATTTATTCTGCAAATAAATTATTTTGAATTTTTGAAATTTTGAATTATAGATAGATTTTGAATACTTTCCTATTTTTATTACTTACCTATTATTATTCTATTACTTTATTTAATGCTTTTAACATCTTTACGCACTAATATGAGGCCAATGATTTCAAAAGGAAGGATAAGGCTGTCAGAACATTTGACACAAAATTTCTTTATACAAGCAAAAACAGCGCCATCTAGTTAATCGAGGCGACAACTGCCGAATTGTCATGACGGAAACGCATTTTTTTTTGTGACGTATCGGTCAATATAGGACAGGAGCCAGAGATATATTTATGTGGTCCGCAGTTATAATAATAATTATTAG
>DWPV01005857.1:0-11995 GCA_018251915.1 Urbanus proteus proteus
ACGGTTATTTATAACGAAGAATAAAAGTGAGTTGTACAAGGAAGAGTCTTTGATTGAAAATCCCGGAGAATCTTTCACGTTTAACAATATGCTCATATAAACACATATTACTGACTAAACGTAACTCTACATCAGTACGAGCACCATAATCATACATTTCATAAACTAGATAAATGTAATGTTTACATTTTAGGCAATAAAGACTGAACTTAAACTACATAAAAGCTTTACGCGGAGCTGTAGATACATATTGTGAGCGCAATATAGATTCATGTACACATACTACTATATTTAATTACCCACATAAATTTTGTATATCCGAACAGGCGCGCGGCACGAGCTCGCTCCCATGTTAATTCCAGTATCAAATTGCTGTTATTCTGTGTGATGTGTAATAAATATTAGATGAAGCTGTGTGTCAATTACGTCATATACGAGGTTTCATAGCTCGCATTAATAAGTACTTATTTGTAGGCCTCGTAATGAAATCGCCACGTGTCGCGGATTACATGCGAACGGCTCGCGAGCAATATCTTTATCCTCATTGTCATGTGACGCTATTGTCTTCGATACTGACGTGTGCTAGGGTGCCACCAATTTTAATATGGTTTCAGATTTCAACATTATTGCCGCTGTAAATAATTTCCACTCATTAAATCATCGGTCCCATAATCACAGTTGTAATTCACCGAAATTAATATCGTTCATTATTAAATGGAAGATAGATATTTGATAATTTACAGCTAGCGGACCAAACTTTGGAAACAATGAATGTAATTGCTATGATATTTGCATAAATATTCGGATTAGATGGATTCATATAGCTCTACAATTACACGCCGTACCACAAATGGGAGACTAAAATCGGTCACCCTGATTATTTAGTTAGACAATATTGTGTTTTGGGAACAATGTGTGATTGAGCAATTGTTTCCAGTGAGTTGTGGGATACCTATTTGATTGATTTGCATTTGGATGCTTGTTTAGCATCACGCGAACAGCAATATTTCCTTTTATTCCTAATATCAGTATTCACTTTGTAATAAAATTAATATATTTGTTTTTGAGAGCATTTAAAAGAGCGTATTAAAATTTGATATTGGATTTTGGGAACAGGAAGCTATTAACCCGTATGTATAAACGGATAATGTTTCCCCCGTGGCAAAGACGTACGATACAATCTATTAACTTATTAAGCGAGAGCATAAAGTAAATCAAGTAAATACAGCGAATGTAAATATAATCAGAATGAGCTTTAATCACAGGTAATAAATAAAACAACACAATTATCTGGTAGTGGCATTTCAAACGACGGCAATAAAGGTACGATGGTAATGAACAAAGCGATATTAACGAAAATTAAGCGAATTTGTTGGGGCATAATTTCTATTCGGGTGTTATTGTGGCACACAAATTAACGGCCAAAGATTGGGGCCACATTACAGCTCGTTAGAGCGAAAACAGTTTAATTTCCATTGTTTAGTCGCAAACAGGCCAATTTCAGGGTAAATCGTGTAATCGTCGATAATTGTAACAATTGTTCTAATTTATCGGCAGAACCTCCAATGCTCTAATGAGCGATGCCCGATCAATGACCAGGCGATTTTCGTTGATTTGTGAATTCATTGATTTCTCTACAAGCTGTGTTTCCTAGATTAGAATGCAAATTTAATCAAATCCGTCAATTCGATGACGGGATTGCTTGCGCACAAATTGTTATTGTGTTCGTATTCTGTTAGAAAATACATTTACAATGCTGTAATTCGGGATTCATTTAAAAGTTTGTAAACTGAAAGGATTTTAGATTATTCAATGAAATGTTAATAGCAAACTGAATGGGAGTTACTTACTGTCAAGCCATTTGGAGTCGTATTTAAGCGTCCGTTTGAACGAGAATTCCCGTCGTCCGGTCGTCAAGTTGTGCAGGTCAGTGCGGAAGATCACGGTGTCAGCTTTCGTGAACTCCGCGTTGGTGCCCGAGTAGAGGGCGGGCAGCGAGCCAGGGTTCCCGCGCTCCACCCACAGCGCCGTGGAATTATCCGCCGGGTCGTACGGACACTTCGCGACGCCCATCCCGATGCCCGGCACGTACTCGTGACGGGGCAGGTGCGTCAGGTTCGACTGCAACAAACGATACCGTTTATTTTTATTCCTTCCCCAAACGTCTTATCCGATACACAACGAAAGCGTCCGCTGTAAATTCCCGTCTAGTATCCATTTGCATGGAATTGGATAGCTGAAACGGCAACGTACCGGCATAGCAGTAAAAAAGTTAAATATTAAAATTTTTACTGGCGAACACTTCGATTTTATGCCCTATTAATCAAAAGCATTTCTAAAAAACGCTACCTACGCGAGTAGATTTATGCGTTTCACTTTCAGCGCAACTGCCCTCCCCGGTGGGATTCAAAAACACATCTGCTATTAATTTTTCGAAAAATTCACGTCCGTTTCACGTTCGCGATTTATTGACCGAAACTTATTATTTTGAAGGCGGTCGAATATTTTGGGCATTGCATGGGCGTCCCGTGGACTCCTCTATTAGTATAATGCGATGGGTGGCGGTACGGTTTTCGAAATTATCATAAATTACTAAATGTAGCATAAACGTGGGGTGGGCAGCGGCGCCCGTCGTCGTGGATTGAGACTTTATGTAAATTTTAACGACGCTGCGACCATCGGAGCCACCTGTGACCCGCCTCCCCGGCCCGCGTTTGCCCGCGGCACCTGTCGAAAACCTATGTCGTTTTTATTTCAATAAGCTGAGGATTAAATTAGGCATGCGAGGACGTGCCCGCGTAGACCGCCCGCGGCCAGATAAGAAGGCCTTTCCTCATTCTTTACTTGTCTCGCATGCGGCTCGGGAAGCTATTGTGGCTTTTTCGAGTTGTTCGCTTTTATTGGACATGTGTAAGCTCTGTTAACAATAGCAACTCGGTGTTCTCAAACTCGAAAATAAATTCAATGGCGATACAACGATCACAACCCAATATAGGTACGTAAAATTCACACAGTTGTGTCATAAAGTTGGAATATGAGTGAACGATAGATACATAAATAAAATTTGTACAAAATATTTATTTTGTGTTGAACGAAGCGAATAAATTTTCAAACAACTTTCAAATCTGGCGAAGATGCAAAGCGTAGTGGCTAAAATGTTTCGCGCGGAGTTTGGAATCGTGGAGTACTTTCGGTACATTATTTCCTCGCTGCATCGAGACCGGCCGTAAGTCCAGGATAAACAAGCAAATGGATCGGACGGAAGAGCTCGAGGCCTTTCCTTGCAGAATAAGAAAGTTTGTGACGGCCCCGCGAGCGCCCTTCATTAGGCTCTTGCTTTTGTTTGTTTACCAAATTAGCATCTTTAATGCTTTCCAACGATGGAATGAATCGCCCGCTGACGACGCAATCATTACGCATTGAGTAAAAGTTGATGGTTGTGGGATTTACATCTTTGTTTCGAACCGCGCATTTTAATGTCGCTCCATTACCGGCCTTACTTTTTGTCTATTATAAGCAGAAATAATTTGTAACAATTTTTGGCATTATTGTTGATTTTACGTAAAACGCTCTTGTGGGATATTAAATTCAACTTTATATTAATTGTCTTTGTAATATAACATAGGAGTTGATGAAATCCTGCTTTTCTGTAATATACACTTCATTCTAATCAACATAGAAATAAATAAATTATAATATATTACTGAACATAAAAAGAAAATGTTTATTTATCTCTTGTAAACAACTTTTGCATTAAAACAATACCGTGAAATTGTTACATTAAACTCCAGAATCTAGGACGTAAACTAGGAAAAGTGTTAAAAATTTCTTACATAAAATTTTATATGAACGAGTTCAGAAACTTTTATATGGTTACATAAAATAAAACATGAAGATAGTTGGCACCTGCAGATACGCCGCATGACATACTGCAATGGCTTCCCAATACGTCGTGAATACGTATCTCAGCGAGACACTCCTGAGACACATACTGTCTAGTGAATAGCTTAAACTTCGCTTTTAGTACGGTTTCCTTAAAGATTGGTTCTATTTTAAAATCTAGGAATTGTGAGATGGAAATCGAGTTAGATGTCATTTGTAGGTAATATTTTTTGTGTGATCTCTTGAATAGCACCATTCTCTCTTTCAAAAATCATGGAGATGGTCAGCCACTTCTTGTTTAATATCAAGGTTTTAAGGCAGTCTTCAACATGCTTAGCATGTGCGGTGTCTATTGACGAAAACTCCCATTAGGAGAGGCCTATGCCGATGGACTTCAAAGGGCTGATGGATGTATGGAAACGATCAGAAGCATTATTAATATGTCATCAGGCAATGGTTGAATACAGATGAATCGATGTCCCTAAAAGGTTTTAAGTATGTATAAACGTCTTACAAGTTCTTAACCCAAGCACAGAGATATATACTGTTTCTATAAAACATAAATAGCTATCGTTGGTATCCTTGCAACAACGAATCGTTCTACCACCTTAATGTACATGTATTGTGAGAGTAATGAGGTGGAACAATCGATTACAAGCATACGTATCGCGATCTACCCACACACGTACATATACAATGACATTACCACCCGTGTATTACATTATTACATCCCGCTTTGTGTATCGAGCGACTGGAATAACTTTCAAACGCACAAAGGATCTTCAAATTGCAGGAGATTGCGAGAGGGGTAAAGTTTTGGCAGCCATGTCACTATCAGCTAATGAGTTGAAGACGATCTGAATTTACTGTCGTATAATGCCACTGTAGATATAACTAATACTAAGTTCCCCGGAGACGTCGAGTCCGCATAATCTGAGTGCTGCTAAGGGATGGAGCAGTAAGTTCTGAGAGTTCGTATCACTTGCATACTGGGAGCTCATTTTGCATCCCTAAAATAGAAATAAGCGTGCACAAGTTACTTGCGGAGTTTTGCGGGCAAGTTTAAGTTGACGCGGCGGAAAACACGTGACGTGAGCCAACACTTATTGTTGGATGCCTTCCATGAGTTACTTTACGAGTTTATACTGTAACTGTGAATAACTTTTGCCTTATGAAAATATAAAGGAGGTAATGATTCCAAATATTCTACATGAAGTTGGTTAGACTATGTTGACTTTTTAGGATTTATTAAGATTTCATAATGCAATTATTAAATTTTAATAATTATAAGTATATTATAACATAACTAAGACTTGATAATGCAATTATTAAATTTTAATAATTGCATTATCAAATGTAGTGTATATTATGACTCGACACATTTTTTACTAGTCTCAAAAATATGAGTAACTTTGATCAAAACTGTCTTATCTCAAAAAGCGTCAATTCAAAAAAGTGCGTAAAAAACAGAACTGACAACAACAGCTCCCTGAAAACGTGGAAAAGTAGCTCTTTAAGGCTTTTGTTTGCTTGTAATTCCGAGGCACTGTCATAAAACAGCGCGACAGCGGCTGCGGACGATATTGGCTCCTAATTCCGAATACGCCCATATTGCACCTGTGCACTGCATGTTGCTGCGTGAAATATGAACGGCGTCAGATAACCGTAAACACTGCGCCGAGGTAGATCGACTGGTGAAACAATGTATGAGTATTGCGTCAAATTGTATTGTGACGTCAGATTCTTTGTAATGTCTGTTTTGTGCACAAGATTAAACAAATACATTATCATCTGATGCAGTTAAAGTTATTGTAGTAGAGATCGGCTATTTGGTGAACTAGACCACTAAGGACAATGAAACAAAAATTTTTAGTCTCATCAGTATTGATAAAGTAACCTTATATTTAGACTTATAACTAAATCGGTTTTTTTCTGTGAGAATCTGATTTGACGTTAATTTTAATTAATAGTGGAATGCTCAACTACTCTAGTGATTAGTTTTATCTTTTAGCATTTTTAATACAGGGTGTTCCATAAATCGTGGATAACCTAATAACATAGGTCCCACAGAGGCCTACCGGAATATCGAATTGTACACTCTCATGGTGGTCGATGTATTTGCATTGCATATAATGGGTATAAATCTAAATACAAAAATGTATATAGTAGCAATATGTAAATATGAGTACTCGTGAAAGTGGAGTGGCGTATGGCTAATAAAGCGATTTTGCAGAGTGCTTATTGCCATCACCACGCTGCTCTCGTTATAATAATTATGTCATTACCAACAAACATTGTTGTGCTAACCAGAATTAGTTTTGTAAACGGCGCTGATAAACATTGAGCTTTTTATACTCACATATTTCTAGTGTGAATTAATGTCCGTGGCAGGGTAATTGCTGACTGACTTACGACACCTGATAGTGAAGCTAGGAATTTTGTTTTGGGTGCCATAGACACACAAAGACGAATACAGAAACATCCCGACCCAGAACAGAAATCTAAATTCATCATTCAAATATCCGTCTGGCCGGGGAGTAGGAAAGTCTATATCCTACTTACTAAATCATGTGTTGAAGATCTAATTCGCAAACTTTTAAAAATATAAGAGTTTTCTTTCAAAATACAATGAAGATGATAAGCCCGTAAAAGTAAAAAGTAAAGGTGCTTTTAAATATACCGTTAAAGTCAAGTAACGAGCTACACTTTTTCGGTAATTTCTATAAAAAATCTTACTCCAGATTTAAAATAAATCTCTCTTTATTTGAAACACTGATTAGGTTTAGAAAATCTTTCATATAACAATTTCCCAAATTTAGCTGTAACAAAAAGCGTGTATAAAATTTTAGCAAACGTTATTTAGGCTAGGCAACCGTGCCATTTTTACGAAAATAAAGGTTGATTAGAGTTTAATGTATCGAAATAAACATATTTATCAGAAACACTAGCTGATCCCCGTGGTTTCACCCGCGTTTCAAAAGTAAAAAAATAATATATTCAAACATAAATGTCATCCCGCTCTCCCGCAACGGCGCGCGCATGCGCGTGGAGCGCGCGCTAATAGGTTTTTCAAAAATTAAAGTAGCCTATGTTGTGCCTTAGACCTTCAGCTATCTTCCAGTGAAAGTCCCGTCAAAATCGGTCCAGCCGTTTAAAAGATTACCTCAGCCGAACAGACAGACAGACAGACAGACAGCCAGACATTTTTTTTATATTGCATCTTCGTTATAGATATCATGTATACTTTCATATGCATTGAGTAAAAAATAATAATTTTGAAATCACAAACAGACACTTTAATTTTATTTATTTGTATAAATAATCATGCGTGAATCTCATCCAATATCAAAAATACCGCCTTTTACTGCTTCATTTGACTGAAGAGAAACAGATTTAACGTTTTCAATTTAAATGGAAACAATCAATAAACGGAGCTTATCGCATTTTATTCGAATGAGATAAATGCGATGTGTTTTAAATCAGCTAGCTGTACAAATTGTTCTATTGTTATTGCAACGGTGACAAACGATGCCCTTGTTTTTGTGTACGCATCCCTTTACACCTTTATTGAGTAATCTTTTAAATGTAACAAATAGGCTCATTTTATGTTTAACATGTTTTTTATTAAATACAGCTTTAAGTAGATTTGTAATATATACGAGTTCTGTTTTTGTTGTATTTATTTCTACAAATGTGTTATGTTAATAAAGTCAAAATTATTCGAATAATCCAAACTGAAGAATCTCCCGTCACAATAAGTGTGATTTTGTATACCTATTGTCTACAAAGTTGATCTAATGCAGGTTGGCAGTCTTCACTAGTCCCTTGAGAATATCAGGGAGAAATCTCATCCATTTCACGATGGTACTGCATTGCTAATAAAATGTTTATTTCATTTAATATTAATTAGTACCTAAGAAAACTTCGAAATCGGTGTTTAATGTCTGATAAATAAATGAGGACTACTAGAATCACCGAACTATCACAGCTCAATCACTATCAACACTAAAAATACCTAAAAAATAGCAATACAAATGTCTATTCTTATGCACCCTGATGGCATCAAATTTAAAATTGATCCAAATCAGAAACAATACGAATCATGCGGCATAAGGCAATCGCGCCTTTCATTTATTTTCAATACCCCTCCAATCGAGAAAAGCCATTTGTAACGGAATAGATATAAATTGGTGGTTGCAGCAAATATGAATCATTCCAACAGTTTTGTATCAGCTCAGTGGGTCTCTGTTAGTATTCCCAGGCGTTTGGTTTATGTAGGACGTCCGTAGTCTTAACCAACTTCAAGTGATGTCACGTCTACTACGTTTACTGATATCTCCAATCTAGTATTTATTTTTAACTACATTGCGTTATATTACGTCATACTAGCTCTTTACTTAACTATATTAAATTTAATTAAGTTGGTTACGTTGAAAATATAATTTTTGTACTTAGGTGTAATTTTAGTAAATTTGGTATGATTCTCGTAAAGTAGGTATGCAATCAAAAGCATATATCATAATAATAAATAAACTAAACTATTAAAAATATATTAATTAATTAAGTTAACTGAAGATAGTACGAGAATGAAAATATTCGTTGTTTGTATGTTTGAAGTCCTCAGACAATAGCTACATGGTTTCCTCTATTTAACATTTCTGTTTATAATAAAATTACAAATAAAAATATATGTATCCTGATTATATTGCATCTCACATTTGAAATGCGACATGGAGTCTCTAGCCACCTCCAGTCGCATGGCCCTATCAATTGCGTACATGTGATTTCACTCAATTTTTGAAACTGACGCGCCCTTCCCCTTCATAGGGGTGAACGCATTACTCTCCTCACAGATTACGTAATAATATTTTACCTTACTTTTCTATTTCTATTTTAGTTTCCACAAATAATTTAATATTGTCCAAAAATTATTCACGTAGTATGTATTATTCAATAATTAAATAGTAATTACTATTCCAAAATGAGCATATTTAATAAATATGCATCTGATTATAATATTTCGAAATGTGATATTTTTACTTTTATACAATTCATTAATTCAGTAATTAAAACTTTCGATTAATTAAACTGGTTGTAACGTTTTGATAAAGGACTTAATTTAAATATGATCTTGTTTGGTTCCATATTTAAATACATTCGTAGTTACAACAACAAATGGAGCTTAATATGTATAAACGATTTAATTTTGAAAGGGAATTAAGCCGTCGCATTACTCGTAAATCTTCACTATCTCTGTTTTAACAGAGTGCTCTGTACAAAAGACTGTCGGGCAAGTATCAACACGGCAGCGTTCGGTCCCCGCAGAAGTAATATATTTTCAATTTTCAACATTTCCCACTATGGGTTTCGACTTTTACCAGAATTTATGTCCGGCCGAATTGTAGCGCCGCTTTTGTATGCATTTCTTTCCGCAGTTCCATTATAGGAATTTCTCATGACAGTTTATTACTATTCCAACAAAAATAATATCTTTGTAACCGAAAGAGAATTATAAAGCGTACTTTAAATACATTTTAAATTCCAAAATTGACTCGTGAAAATATACATTTGCGAGGATACGGAAACATTCTCGTGTCAGCGTGACACGCCAATGTCATTTGAATCTATTTTTATCGGACATTGAATGGGCAGAGAGAAGGATGCGGCGTCAAACAGGATGTGGACTCCCATTTTATATAACACTTTATGCGCAGTAAGCCCATCCTATGTATACTTTAAACCGAAAATTTGCAAAATGATGATAAAACGGCCATGCTTCTCGCCCTGAAACGCGATAAAACGTGTGAAGGGTCAAAACGGTCGCCGATACATCATAAAATTATATGAAAGTCAAGAGCAGGAAAGCGAGAGGTGAACGGGCCACGGCAAATTTATTGCGGTCTGCTTTCGATACCTATTGTGAAAAGCTCGTTTTATAACTTTTTAAAATTATTTCATGAAAATAACTCGACTTATCGCTCCATCGCGTTCCCATTCGGCGTTCGGGAGCGTACATAATATTAAAATAAAAAGTTGTAACACGAAAATATAAAATTTTCTGAATTTTAATTTAAAATGTTTGTAGTGACAGAGCACGTTAGCACGTAAAATGCTATTGGATGCGAGCTGTAACGGAGTCGTTCAGTTAGAAATTTCTTCAACGTCGGGGAAAAATCTGCTCCCGTCTTACGGCGTCATTTGGATTCAGTACCCGTGAAATTTGTCGCGGTTGCCGGCGCGAAGTTACTGTGGATGCATCTGTAGGTGCTCGGGCAAGTTTTAGAAAGTCGTATTAAAATATCCTTTCTATGAAACTTGTAAATGGGTTGTGCTATGTTTTATTTATAAAACAAATGTGGGAACCTGTTGAGATCTGTTGCATCGCTGGCGGGAGGCCAAGTATCATGTCGAGATCAGTTAGAATGAAGGCTTAAGGATAATAGTTGGCGTTGTAGACGAGTGCCAAGATAACTCCAGACTGGCAACAGACAGCGGCGTTAACGTACGACTATTATACTCCGTTAAGTGAAATTTTGCTGCCAATTTCAGCTGATGTTGAACAAACGGAATGGACTACAATTTTATTTTTAATTTGCATATTTATTTTGTATGCTAAGTGATGGAATATTGCTATGGAATTTAAAATTCCGTTGCAATTTTTATTCCGTAGCAAATGACTAACTATTGTGTATTTTTTATACAGATGGTGACGAAATTCGTTTATATTTCAGCTGTACCTGCTGCTGTAACTGGCGGGATCTCAAGAGGTTCATTAGATATACAGTAGCTCTTTCTGGTTCAGTAGTGGACATACGTCTCATCTAACAATTTTACAATTTTTGTTGCCAGTATTCATCGCGCGTTGCATGCGTGTTGGTGACCGCAGTGGGCGTTGATTTTACAAACGCCTAATCTCCTGGATTCTGTCTCTTAGGTGCCTTCTACGACAATCACAGGGAGTCGGATTAGAGTTTATGTTATTAGTTATATAGATTGATTAATACTTACATATAAGACCCAGTCTTTAGGGCTGTGTGCGTTAGTGCCGCACACATAGAGCCGTGTGCCGTCACCCATGGGCTGGATTACTCGGACGTGGTTACGGCAGTCAAAGTGCTGTGAAAGAAAATATTTCATTAATAACTATTTCGTACATTTTTAGCATTAATTTTAATTTTTAGTTTAGATTGTTGGTTGGAAGAATAAATAACCTGAGAGATCTGTTGTGGCGATATCATAAAAATGGAAAGAAAGTACGTCGGTCAAATGTTAAGTACCTACCTAAAATTAAACGTAAAAATAGGTGCATGTATTTTACAATAATAAAACACGGCTATACTTTTGGAATGCTAATAAAATTTTAAATTTTAATTTAAAAATCCAACTCACCGCCGTAGGCAATCGTCGCTTTATTCTAGTTTATTGAATTTAAGAAAAATACACCCATTTAATTAAGCTATTCGATTTGGCCTTAGGTCAAATCACTTGACCAATAACGTTTTCAGCATCATTAAAGCCTTTGATAGTAGTTAATAGACGATTTGTAATCAGGTTATCGAGTGGAGCGACCTTAATCGGGATCAAAATACACCTAACATGATTGTGTTCATTGCTAAACCATAACTCAGTTAGTTGAAGGGTCGTTCAAATACGATTCGCTTGAACCACAGTAAGGGCTAATTAAGCCCGGTAATTCGTTCACTCAGCAACAACTTTCCGATAAAAATAGCTTAGTTGAATAGTTCGTTAACGTAAACAATTGTAAAACAATTACGATACGAGTATGTGCAATGGAAGAAATCGTACGTGGCGTAAATTTTATCGGAATAATAGTCGTTCGCTCAAGTGCGTATAGGGTAAAAGCCGGATAGTTGCCTCGAAGGGATAGTTGCCCCGGTTGTCCAATTACTATGTTAGGGATGTTTTTGGGGTTCGTAATTCACTATAATTAGAAGAGTCTTTCCCACAGACCTCGCGGCCACATAAACTGTCAGAGTAGGCATAATATCATTTAAAATATGAGCAAAAGACTTCCACGGAGATGCTCTGACGGGCGTCAAACTTATATTGATAAGTATTTTCTATTGAATATCTTTTATATTGATAATGATTT
>DWPV01005858.1:0-11994 GCA_018251915.1 Urbanus proteus proteus
GTTATAGTTATCATGTATACTTTCATATGCATTGAGTAAAAAAAATGATATTTTGAAATTACAAACAGACACTTCAGTTTTATTATTTATTTGTATAGATATTATATGAACATTTCAAAAGTTTGTGGTCCTATGTGAAGCGATATAACTAGGGCATTTGGTAAACAAGGTTAAGTAGGCTTTAAAGACGTAGAATGTCTTAAGCTGGAAAAAAAGTAGTTGTGAGCTAAATTCAGAATTTAATTTACGTGTATAATTTATAATTTAACGAATGTTGTCTTTGTTCACGCCATCAAATAACAACAGCCGTCGATAAATAAAATGCATGGAACATTAATACACATTAATTTTAATAAATATTGACGACAATTCTGACGATTTACTAAGCAATTTGCAAAACTTTTCGAATACTTTAACATTTCCAAATTGTAAAGTACGCTGATACGTAGATTAGACTATTTCGCACGGAAAAATATTTCGGACGGGATATGTTAAAAACTTGATTTCACATCGATTTTTATTAAAGTCACGATAAAAGTACCAAGAAAGGATGATACATAAATCCGGTTTTAGTAGAACGCGTGAGTCATATAGTTTGGTCTACAATATATTTCTAACATGACCTACCCCAAGCGTTGCATCTCGTCATCTAGCAATCTATAAATGCTATCGGGTCCATTCCCTTGCGCCCCAGATCACCTAATCAATATCTAACTATAGACTAGACATACGAGATACTTGTGGCTTTGCCCGCATATACTGTGATGCATCCTTTAATTAATTAATAACTTGTATATTAATTGTATTTGAAACAATAATATAATTATCTCGCTCTGAGATCAAAAAGCTATATTATATTCAATCTAACAGGATTTTACGGTCCACTGCTGGTCATAAGCCTTCTAACTTGCGCCACCGCGACCGGTTCTGAGCCCTATGAACTCTGAGTTCTTTGACTTACATTCCTTTAAAAGTAGCGAAAAGTACTTATTTTGATATACAAATCATTAAAAGTGACTTTATATTTGTTTATTCGTAAAAACAAGCATTGAGTTTAAGTTAGATTTTGCTAAGTGTTGTAAATTCAATTGAATCATTTATTTTCTCGGATCGTTTATTTTGGCTTCTAAAATTATCACCTTCACTGTAAATAAAACTCGGAATGACATTTTATTTTCTTCGTGGCACATTGCTATTGGCATCGTGAGCCCAAAATACACATTTGCTTAAAATAAATATATTAAAATATTCCTGATTAAGTATCTGTAGTAGAACATCACCAATATTACCTAAATATTCTTAAATAATGAATTTTATTTAATAGGAATCAAAAGCCATCTTATTGCGTATCTAACTATCTACCTATTTATTTGGTACAATGCTTATGTAAATAGGGAAGTGCAAGTATTCGAACGTTATCTAATCGCTCTCAACTCAAGTTAACCAGACTGAAAAGATTTTGTGATTATTTTGTAGAATTCATGTATGTTTTAGCCGTATTGTGTCGGACTTCAATAGCACCACTCTCGTCTCTCGTCAGCCCATTAATGTCCCACTGCTGGGCACGGGTCTCTTTTTGAAGTGAGAGGGTTTTCGGCCATAGTTCACCGCACTAGCTAATTGGTAGACTTCACATACCTTCACATAACTTTTTTTTTTAAGGACTCAGGCGGGTTCGTTTCCCCACGATGTTTTCCTTCACCGTTAAAACAAGTGATAATTACTCCCTAATACGCACATATATCAGAGGTGCGTGTCTGGGATTTGAAGACCGAACCTCCAGGTTGATAGGCGAAGTTTCAACCATTAGGCTTTCACTGTTTTACACTATACACACCACTACTTCCCGGGCATGTAGAAGGCGACCAAAGAGCAAAATCCAGGAAATGGCTACTAGTTTCTTCCTGTGTACTTTAACACCCATTTCGATTACCACGAGACATGCCAGGTGCGGTTGCTATTGGCTAAAACTACCATTAAGGTCTGACGGTGGTTCTCAAATGGCTGATGAATATATTGGTCAACCGAGCAAATAATGCACGTAGGTAGTAACTCTAACACTGTTGATAGTTTTTATTAGTCGGATAAAGACAAATAGTAGTAATTGAACGATGCGCTTGATCAACAACAATGCACTAATCGTGTCATTTTGCATGTAATTTGTTGAACGCTCCATTAAGTTCATTCGCCGTAAAATAGCGTAAATTGTGTTACGGTGCCGTCCGTCCACCGTTGCATAACATCTCACGCCATTAATGCAAATAAGTTATTCCACTGTCCGTGTGTTTGCTTATTATTAGTGGTGGATTGATAGTGGTGAATTCATAATGATGCTATGTTTACCTGTCGTAGGATCTGTAATATTAGAATGTATATACTGTAGTTTGATTTTCTGCTTCGCCGACAATAATCTAAGCCGTCAGTAGGAATGTAATTCAATATATCGGTTGATATCACAGTCGTGTGAATCATTTATCTGCGAAGGTTCGCATTCTATCTGTACGCTTCCAACATCTAGGAATTTGAAATACGAGTTGAAAAGTAATTCAAATTATAGTAAATAGTTGTAGTAAATAGTAAATTAGTGGAACTATTTGTGGTTTGATTCCGGTGACACCAAAGCCACACCCATTTTTGTCTTATAACAGCAGTAATAAACGGTTTAAAGAGTGGTAAGGAGACATACCTACTCGTACTTATCCACATCCGTTTCAATTTAGTCCTAAGAGGTAGCAAGCGGCAAAGCAACTGTGGTTAACCTTAGGTAGGATTGTTATCTTATCTAGGCTTGATTACAGGTGTCCATGACCGTCAGAGCCATTTGCTTCTTTCATATTATAAGAAAAAAATAGATAGTAGGTATCTAAAGGGCCTTCATTTTAGACAAACTTAAGTCATTAGAGCGTCTACAAGAGATTTTCTGGGTCATAGCTAATTCTTTAACAGTTTGACCTGCACAAGTTAATGAATTCATATTTAAGCAAGCGTAAGTGAGAACTGGGATTGCTTTATGTAAACTTAGACAGGTACAGCTGATAAGTGCCATGTTTACATAGACAACACGTGTGTCTTGAACTGACAAGCGTGATATTTTTAATTATTATTTATGTATGACGATAGAAACATTTTTCTAAAACAACATCAATTGTATAATACATACGAGAATAAATGACATGTGCACATAAAGCCCAACAAACTTTATAAAGGGGTTGTCGGACGGAAGTGCAGTGAAGCGAAACCAACCCTTCATTTTGCAAGCGGGAGTTTAATGGAACAAAATTGTAATTTAACCTTAATTCACAAAAAATCCACGTGATATATATGTTAGAGTTAATGGTTTTGAAATATTTCAATTGCATAATTGCATTGAAATTGTTCCTTTTTATCAAAATTCTGCAAATGTGTACAAAAAATGTTCTCACGCGATGCACTATGCAGTTTGTTGTAGCGACGTGATCACAGTCTGAAAATAGACGTGATAAACTTGGCAATCTAAAACAACGAGGTCATCAATTAGTTCTATTGTAAGACACTTTGATTTCAAATAAAATATAAACTACAGTCACATTTCTCAAGTGAAGTAGGTAATGGCTTTAGACATTAATCAATTATAATGTTGTGGCAAAATAATCTTTGATTGATTAGGAATCTGGTTTGGGTGGGTAGAACCTTTCCACGTGTTTGTACCTACACAATTATCTTATATGACTAACAAATTTATACGTTTTTTTACATAAATTAAAAAACACACTTTGAATTACGTTCATGTGCAAAAGTACGACGGTAAGTTTGCTATGTAAACTTTTGTAGACAGATCCAACATATAATATGGTATGCTGATATGCGATAGTGAAATAGCATCACGTTTATCGCTCCATATTCCTTATAACAAAACTACATGTGATATCATCGTAGTACGTTCTTTGGACGACACAGTATTTACTAGGTACTTCCAGGTATGAATGTGCATTATTTTTAAATATGTCCCAGCTAATTAAACACTATAAATTAGATTTGCATGCTCCGTAACACGTATTAATGTTCTTGTTGACCATGATCTGGTTTAAAGAGCTTACAAATAGTTTAGGCGTTTCTACTAACGGTCAAGTGCAGATACGCATCTACGATCGATTAGGAAGATGCTGGTAATGAGATCTGTAGGTTATTTCTGCCTTATAACAGCAGTGTTATAAGCACTGCTGTGTTCTGGTCTGAAGGGTGTGGTTAGGGATACTTATCCGAGGCGTTCCAGCTCAATCCTCAGGGGTAACAACGCATCTTTGGTCAACTTCAGGTAGGACCTTGATCTTATCTGGTGTTGATTACAAATGTCCATGGGCTGTAGTTGCCACTTACCATCAGGTGGACTGCATGCTCGTTTGCTTCTTCGATCATGTAAAAAAGGTACAATTTATGTTCTTGGAGTGCGGTTCGATTCGATAATACCACAGTCACGCAGATTGGGGGAAACGCACACACTGGACTCTGTTGTGACGTGATTTCCCTAGGTCGTGGACCGTGGGACGGCCTCCGTTGTCACCAGATGCACAAATTGGCGCGAGTGTGCGCGTGGGCCGCTGTGACTGTGCGGATGCGGTGATAGCGCCGCAGAGTCAACGCACCGCGTCACACCGACTTTCTCAATTACCCGAAATTAACCGCTCATAAATTTGTTGTGTGTACTGTGTAGACTAGCGAATGCCCGTGAGTTTGTCGGACTATATCTGACATTATATTGAGTACAGCTTATCATTCAGAAATTCAACCGCCTGAGTACTAAATAAAATAACGATTCGGTCTGTGGACAGCTTATTACCGTAGAGAAAAAATATATACCAGTCTCTAGATCTAATAGGTCAACAAGTTAAGATAACTTTTTGAGTAACACTCAAACAACAATAACAACAGCTTTATAATAGTGTAGATGTACAAGTACGTCCTGTTTCACTTCCTGCCTGCTCTACGAACGCCCAACTAATTAAGGGTCAGGTTTCCTCTTTATTACCTCTAGGGTAATGTCGACTTGTTCTTAATTCGTATTCCATTGTAACGTTTGTTACATTCAAGCTCATCCATATAAATGGGTATCTCTAGAATGTGAATTGCCATCATAATTTTTGGCTTAGGTAGAGCTTAGACTGTTGTATCGTAACAATAAAGTTCTGAAGTTTATTTATTTTGTAATATGTCCAAATACAAATTAATAATTGAAGTCTTACTGTGTAGGTAGACAGAATGAATCTATTACTAATATTAGCAGATCTACACTTTTGATGGAGTCTGGTTAAGAACAATGTTACGGACTTCAAACCGGTATAATGTGTCAAAGTATTATTGTTTACGTGGGAAGCTCATCTGCAATAGTGATTAGGAATTTCAAGGTTGAATTAAATACAATCTTGTAGTGTCATGAAGTTTTAAAACACTATCGAATGTTCGTGAAAACTGTTCACTACTTACCATAATACATAAGATACGTTAAAAACATGAACGTAATGAAATATAAAGCCTTCGTAAAAGAAACGAATAAATGAAAAAAAGATTAATTGTAAGTCAAATAACCGTTGCATATTTTAAACGAAACTCTGGTACAAAAATTTCAATTACGGTGTCAATGAATCGTAGTCTGAATTCAAATTAATGTTGTTTGGCTCCTTGCCAATATTTCAATAACATTTATCTGATATTTTTAATTAACACTCCTTTAGTACGTATAATATGTATACTGGCTTTCTTCGTGTGTATCTGTAGCACGGTCGCCATACTTAGTTCTCTTTTGTACTCTGATAAATTGTCAGCGTTACCATGCTAAATTGCTAATATTGTTGCTAGAGGTTCAAAGCGACGGTCCTTATCTGTGTCCTTAGGACTTCCAATTTTTCCAATTTCCGTTGGGTCTATCTATGATGGAGGAATATAGTTACATTATGCTATTTAAAATAAAACGTCTAAACAAGACCCGGTGCTTCGAATGCGTAATACTACAGTTTATTTACTTGGAATCCATTAGCATAGAAAGGCTCAACAAAAAATCTAGTGCAAACTAGCTTACTTTTGCATTTCCAATTCCAAACAAGCTTAGAATGGTAGCGTGGAGAAAAACCTGCGATATTATTTCAAACGAATGTAGAGAAGAATCATGTTAATTGACTTAAGAATAATAGTCACTTTATCGATCACTTTAAATCATTTCACATTCTACCGAATACGTCTTCGAAGAACGAAAGAATATTGTTGTATTTGCCAGCTCAGTAGTATCGATCCCGAAGAGATAATTTGGCAGAGCACGAAGTTGGATACATCGTAGCCCCTAAAACAGGAGCACTGACCTTTTTATATACGTACCGACAGACGAACGCGTCTGCATTTCATTTTGTGACTGTAGTCTTCACGCGGGAACGGAGACTACAAACTACGAGCTAGCATGTGTTCAGTTTCCGACGAAAGAACAAGTGAATGGCCGAATGGTTATTTTTTCTCTACACCGCTATGCTGTGTTATAAAAGTGTATATGTCTACACGAATGATGTGTCGGATATCCGCTTTCGTATCCGTATCCGCTGAAATCCGCAAAATATACACGGTTTTGGTAGCGGTTAGCTTGTCAGTTGACAAAATTATCATCATATATTATATTATTATCTGTAATATTAAAATATTATTGGAGAATGTACTGAAAATCTACAAAATCTATTTCTCATTTACTGAACACGTTGATTTGATTTTCTCTTTGGCATAAATATGATATCTTTTATCAGCGCGTAAGTATATAATCAAGCCGCGGGTTTTTTTATCTATTCGAGAGCATTTTTCTCGGTGACTGCCGGTCAGACAATTTAACAACTATATTAAATTTTCTCCGCATAATAATAGTGCGTAGATGACAGTAGTGCGTAGAAATGTGGGCAAGAATATTCTTGTGCAAGCACACGAAACTTGGAATAGTAAATTGTAGAATTCATTCAATATATTAATATAATTTATTTCAGTAGGTATATCGGAAAGTCAGTAGGTATTTGCGCGGTATCTTCCATCCTCGCGTCAAGAGTTTAGAATCAGCTGATCATAATTTCCTTTGATACTGTCATATTGACATGTGTCCGTCGCGTGCACCTGTGCATATAATACTATATGTATGTATGTATGTATGTGTAACGTGCAACTATTCGCTTCGTCCTCTATTTAGATTTCCGATAACGTATCGGTGAAAAATATACGTTGTCGTTCGTTGTCATTGTTATGGCGTTATCTCGGGATTACTAATGTCTCATACGTTTTGTTTATTATGAGGTCAATGCTTTGCATTTTCTCTTTTAAAAACTCTTTAATTTCAAGCAAACCTGATCGTCTTTAAATAACGTTTATTTTGCAAATGTTCATATATACGTATTATGTAATGGTCCTGAATTTTGGACTTAATAACAGTCTCTACAATCTTTTACAGCGTAAATACCATAACTAAGCAAAAACAAAAACAAAAGCAAAAACTATAAATGCATTGAGCACTCGTAAATGACTACATCATGTTGTTAGTACACGAGGTACATGCCAGTATTATACATAGATTAGGTATTTAACCACAAGACATAACTAACGGAATATAACAAAAGTGTTCTAATGTTTCCATTTGCAGTCTAGTGGTTTCCTATGCAACTGAACGTGTGGTGCATCTATAAAGAATTAAATCATAGGAGGTAGCAGTTGCTTATGCAGAACGCTATAACAAATGTTGTGGTTATGGATTTCCGCAAACAACGCCTCATTCTATCCGTGCTTACTAGTGATGCGACTCTAGCCCTGTTTTTACTCGAGTCACTCGAGGGAAAATAATATTTTTCGTCTTTATGCACTCGAATTATCGAGTCAACTCTGCACACTATCTATGCTAAATCGAGTCCGACATGCTAAAAAAAATCTCAATCCAATTGCAAATTTGAAACTCGAGTGACTCGAAAACTCGAGGCTAATTCGAGTGAGGTAATAGATTTGCTCGAGTGACTCGAGTCACAAAATTCTATTTCAGTCACATTACTAGCACGTACTAACCAGTAACCACCCGTTGCACATCGCTGTAATCGGTTATGTAGTCGAAAACTACTGTAATAACATTGTTTACTAACTGTGGTTGCAATCGAGTTAACTCGGTTGAGGCGCGCTGGTTCTGATATGAGTATCAAATAATTATCATAATTACTCATGACGTTACACTAACGATATTGCTTAATTCCTTGCTATGCTTTTTATGTAACAGTGGCGAACGAGCATGCAGTCCAACTGATATTAAGTGGCCTCTGCCGCACATGAATGTTACAAACCCAAACAAAAATAATATATAACTTTGACTAGAAATATTGCTACTTTCAAAGAAAAGTTAGCATAAGGTCACTCTCAATTGCAATCGAAGTCCTTAACTTCTACCAACTTTAAATTACCTACTTGACTATTTTATTTCACTGAATATGTCTTCTAAGTTTTCATTTTTATTATTCTCAAGGAGAATTCTAGGACTTGCTATTAAAATGGTTTCTTAATAAGTAACTACTTAAGATATAAAATTTAAGTAGTAGTTCGCTACAGACAGTCTAGTCTTTATGGTCTGTTTTATTTCGTTGTTTGACGGCTGCATTTATGTGCAGTTTAACCCTAGCGTGTTTTAACCCCAGGGCTTATTGATCGCCACTTACAAGCTATAAAATTGACGTTTGCGTGAATTTTTAACACCAGCGTAGCGTAGACTCAGACATGGACTAGACTGTGTTTATATAAAATGAGTCATGGATTGAATTATATAACAGATATTGCACGTTTTAGCTGCAATTCAATATATTAGATTTACGATTACGACGGCAAGCTCAGTCAAAAGCATCCTCTGTCACTGCTAGGCACTTGTTATAGGCATTAGAGGTACCATATCCTTGGAATAGCGGGATATAAACTTATATTATTATAAATACATACGAGTAGTTATTCGTATTGATCATATAATAGGAACATCAAGCGAACGAAAGTATTTCAGTGCAATATATTTTTTTGAACTGGCATTATTCTGACATTCGGTCTCAAAAATGAAGAGAGAATTCGCAACAAAGCTCAAGGCTGAATGTAGGACACGTTAATTACTCTATTCATGAGGGAGCTGAGCACAGAGGAGGTGCCGCCAGAGGTTTTTAAAAATGGAGCAAACAATGGGCACGTGCAGCGTACGGCCTATTCGGGTTTTACTGCCCCAGAATTAGTTTACGCTCTTAAATGTTTTGTTGGGATTGTTTTGTTTTTGGTAAATGATTGGATAAAATCGTTTGTTGAAAAAAATGGTATTAAATCATAAAAAAAAACTCCATAAGTACATAAGTGAGCCGAGATACAGTTTCTAAGTACGAAAAATGTTCTGAGGATAGAGTGAAATAAATGTATGTCATAAAATTCCATAGTCAATTCTGAACAGGAAAGAAAACACTGCTAACAATATGTACGCAGTTACCCACAAATAACGGTGCATACGTTGTACCCAAGTTAATAAAAAATAAGCGCTATATGATCGTTGAATGTTACCGTTTCAATTGGTATCTAATATCTATACAATTTTTATTACTATTCATAAAAGAGCGTCCGCTTGCCCCTATGTGTTTAGATCTGCAATATGTTTCAAATGAAACTTATGAACTATTCTATGTGGAGTTCGAGATGTTTATGGGCGTCAGAGACCACTTATCTTTAGACAAAAGCACAAGTTGTAGCGACGTATGAATAACGTTTCATAATGTTTTTTGCAGACAATGCCCACGCACACTGTTGACACCGCTGAGGCGGATCATTCTCGAGGAGGTCCGAGTGGCGTCGAAGAAGCACCCCCATGAGTTTGGATACGAACCCGACGAATCAGGTGAATAGATCGTATTTATAATGTAGAAAGATTAGATTGTAAAGAAGCGCGCATATCTCTGCGGATTGCATAGATGTTAACTGATCTACAAAGTTAAGCAACCTCGGGCGCGGTCGGTAAATGGATAGATGACCGCTAGTGGTAATAATTTTATGCGCGTTGCCGTGCTTCGGAGGACTTATTTAAGGCAAGGGAGAGAGACTGAAACAACGCATTCTAACTTAGTCCTCATGGATACCAGATAATCTGGCGCAGATCATGTTTAATTCCATTTTCATGATATTTGGACTCGATTGCAAATGTTAGTAATGGATGGCAGTGATCGACTGCTTGATCGTTATCTAATTTAAATTTCATAATACACAGTTCGCTCTATCCTAGCTGCGAAGAAGTCCACGTTAATTAACAACCTTATCAGACGTTTGCAAATAGCATCGTGCTATTTGCTTTGTGTGCGTTCTTTTACGCGTAGGTGTTTTTATTCGGTAGAGCTAGTCACGTGATTGGTATTGCAACATAATACTTTAGATTTGGCTTAAAGTTATTGTACATTATTTTTTGGGTTCATATTTTTTTGTGAAATTGAACTAACAGATTTTTAGGTACGTTGTCCAACTGCTGTTGGGTTGTCCACCTGCTCATGGACATTCTAATTCTGTCGTTGTAGCATTCTAATTCTGCCGAAAGTATGTGAAACACGCCTCATTACATTTGATGACTAAGTTGAAACTCCTCGTGTGCCTTTGCCTTATCACACTCTTCAAGAACTTCCAGAACAACTATTCTTTAAAGACAGTAATAGATGTCTATGGTGCCGCCGTAATTGAATGTTTTTAAACCTACATGTAATTACTCTATAGTGTTTACTTCTGAAATCTAAGCTACGATACGTTATCACCGCACATGCATAGAAATCCATAGTTTTATCATCTGAAGTACCTGTCACATTACGTCACTCCCGTTGACCGGCATAAACAATGACAGGGCGTGGCACCGCTGATATGTGGTTTTGTTGATCGTGAATGCGCTAAATTTTGAGATAATTCACCGCGATAAACTATCTAAGGACAACTCATGTGATATTTTTGGTACTTATATCCGCATTTTGATTAATTATGCCGATGTTACTCTATTTATATGTTAATGAGAAATATATCAAGCAGCCAGCCGACCGCTAAGCTACTGTTTAAATTGCTATGGATTATGGATAGGTATTATGTATATATGTTAATCATATTGATTATTCCTATATTAATTCATTGAACCTGCCTCTAAATGATTATATCAGTGAAAAAGTAAATCATAAATTATTTTTTCAATATTAGAGTAGGTATTGCTCCAAATTTTAAACACTGATTAATGTCTTATTGTTAGCGCAGAGAGAAGAGAAATTTATTGTCCAATTTAAGGTTATCATACACGATACTGCCAATCGGCTTGCGGCCCAAATAAGATAATGTACCTAGTATGATGTAGCGCTATTTTACTCTACGAGACCAGAAATGTGAAGATCTCTAATCTAATTGGATAACTTTTGAGGTAGTAGATCCCTTTGTGTTTAGAACCCGGTACCGCTACCGGTTATTTTTCTGCCTTATAACAGCAGCGTTAAGTTCTGGTTTGAAGGGTGTGGCAAAGAGAACACACTTACCCACGTTCCAACGGCGTTCCTACTCAGTCCTCAGGTGTAGCAACACATCTACGCATATGAATTTGATCACGGGTGTCCATAGCTTGCAATGGCCACTTACCATCTGGTGGACTACAAGCTTGTTTGATAATTCATTAATATTAACAAACCTTCTTTGATGGTCTGGCTTTGTAAGGGGGTGGACTTAGGCCCTCTCAGACGCACTGACGCTTGTTAACTGTGTCGAGATTTGGTCAGAACACAGTTGTGACTTAACTGCACGCAGTCGGCTACATACAAGATCAATATGAACGATTTTACAATACATATTTACTACTTATAATAATGATTTATTGCAGAATCTATATTATTATGTTACTATGTCATTTAATACTCGACGACCGGGATGGCGCAATGGTTAACACGCCGGAGCGCTAATCCGAGGGTCCTGGGTTCGATTCCCAGCGAGGCAGAAATTTGA
>DWPV01005859.1:0-11994 GCA_018251915.1 Urbanus proteus proteus
AAAAAAACCGCATCAAAATCCGTTGCGTAGTTTTAAAAATCTAAGCATACATAGGGACAGACAGCGGAAAGCGACTTAGTTTTATATTATATAGTGATAGTAATAGTAATAATAACATTTATTATCCAGTTAATCTATTTTTTTTATTCTCATTATATTTTGTCACAATATAAACAATATTATCCGACCACTTAAAATCATGAAACATAACCTAATATCAGATTCAGCGGAAAAAGACAAGAAATTTTCCACCAGATTTTCACAAAATTTCAAAGTAAGCATATAAGTGGTAATTTTTTCAATTTTCTTTGGACTAGCTGATACAGTTTTTGCTATTAACCCGTCGCCATGTAGGCTAACGTTGCTAAGCATAACCCATAACCGTTTCGCTGCTCGGTACAACTGTTGGAATAGGTGTTAGACTAGGAAAATATAGACTACAAAATTTAAAGTAATCAAAATTTTGTTAACTTGCGTAGTGTAAATAATTTACACGTATTTGTACATACAAATCATGTCTGCTGAGTTCGGTATAAATATTTTTGATTTTGATTTTGGTATTTATAAAGCAGAATACTTTTACGTACAATATTGAACGCTGGAAAAATAGTCATATCATCATTATTATCATTGAGTGCTTCCATTATAATACAACTTAACAAAAGTTAGCAATCATTAATTTTATTTCATAGTATCATGACGCTTATAAAAGCTATTCAAATCGAAGTTTTGCGAGGCGTAGTCTTCCGGCTTTGGTCTAAGGAATAGGTATACCGTTTGTGAATCCAATTCACTATAGATGGTTGCACTTATGTGGTATTGAGGCCTTACCACCTATCGGCCTTATGGGAAATTAATCTTTTTATTTTTAGCGCGAAAGAGCTTCGTGCATCGCGGCAATAACTAACCGCGGCCATATTTTAAAATGGCGTCGCGTTCGATTTTTAAAAAAGACCGTTACGTATCGGCGCGGGTATTTTGTTTTTTTAAGCGATCGTTTTCTTTTGATTTATTTGATTTTCCGCTTTATGGTCTTTTTTTAATAGTTTGAAATTGAGTTTTGGGTGAAGTTTGAAACGATAACATTTTGTTCGTTTTAGTTTTTAAACCTAACAGTGTTTTCTTTATTATCCATTTCATTTCACAGCTTTGGTGAATATTTTTCAAACCTAACTTTTACGAGCTTTTAAAGTCAATACGTCCGGATATTTATTTGTTGAATTTACTAGTGCGTGAATGTATGCAAAAATTAAATAGTCTGTCAAAGTTTATTTAGTTTATTATTTTTAACTATTTCTTGATTTTGTAAATAGATTATTTTCTAAAAGTAAAGAAACATTTGACACGGTCGGAAGTTGGATCGGTGTACCATTGCTAAAGTATACAGGCCTGCCCTAATAAAATAGGAAGAAGCCTGTAAATGAGACATGCCTATCTGCAAAAGAGTTAAAAATCTTACAGTTTTAGAATTTCGTATTAACAATGAGCTCATAATACTAAGCCATCTTACTTTCAAACGCGAAAATAAGCAGAATTAATTTTTCGCAAATAATACGTTTATCTTTGAAAGAACATTTTTGAAACATAAACACTTTCAGGACTTTAATGAATTCAAGATCATGGAGGCTTCTTAGTTAGGTATTTATTTAAGCCGTAAAGTAAAACTGTGTTATTAGACTTAAAAGTCTTAGTCTATAAGGCAGTTTATCAAAAGTTTTACACTAAATTTTATAAAGGACTTAACTTTTTTCTAAAGTTTATAATTAAACTAGCCCAGTTTTTTCTATTCTGTTTTTATTACAGGTTTTGGAAGAATCTCTTTTCTTTGTGGTTTGATTATGACATATTTTCTACATTTTTCGGCTTTAAAATAGCAGTTTTAAGCGCAACTGTGTTCTCATTTGAAGGGTGAGGTAAGGTATCAAAGGCGTTCCAACTTAGCCTTCAGAGCAACGCATCTGCTGTCGACTCCAAGTTTTCACTACTTCGCTTCCAGCTGATTGACGTGGTAACTATTAGAGATCTTTAATTACAGGTTATTTGCTCAAACCACTGTTAAACTCATATTTGATCTATTTATTATCGTATCAGAAGTATGATATAGATATGAGAGTCTTCAAAAAAGTTTTAAAATCCAGCAATAGATACAGCAATGGACAATTTATATTGATGGACGACCTTATCGTTAGGTTCAATGAAAATTAAAATGACAAATCGCGTTAAAACTTTATCATCACTACATAATATATAAAACAAAGTCGCTTTCCGCTGTCTGTCTCTATGTAGGCTTAAATCTTTAAAACTACGCAAAGGATTTTGATGTCGTTTTTTTGAATAGTGTGATTCAAGAGTAAGGTTTATATGAAAATTTATGCGTGTGAAGCCGCAGGCAAAAGCTATTAAATTATAAAGGTATCGTACTCACCGCCTTGTCTACACACGTCTCCATCTTTCATTTCCAACGCACTAACTAGAAGTAACTAATAAAAAACGTAATAAGTGAAAACTGGAAAGAAAACCACCTTCTTACAAGTTTACGGTGTAAACTGAAGAATTTCGTGGAATTCGTAGATTGCCTTGCAATTACAAACAATAGGCTTAAGCGGAAGCGAAGTGCATGTTAGTAAATTGGTATGAAAACGCCGAGAAGCGATAAGCTAAAGGTTTAAAGGTTGAAAGAACCCGGTATGGTTTAACTCCAGCGGTACTACTGTCACGCCTTTTTTGCTTAATAACAGCAGTGTAAAGCGCTGCTGCTGTTCTAGTTTAAGGGTACCTGAAGGAACGTCTCCTTTAGGTACCACTCCTATTTATCCGAGGCGTTCCAACCTAATCCTCTAGTGTGACCATCTGTGGCCGATCTCTGGTAGGACTTCAATTTTATCTAGCCGTGGCCGCTTACCATCAGGTGGACTGCATCGTCGTTCGCTAATTCATAATTATAAAAGGCGAATTAAATAGCTGATAGCGATGTGCACCACTATATAACCGACAACATAAAAACAAGTAAAAAACGGAGATAGAAAATATCGAATTCGCTAAGAATACCTTTTGCAGCTATGAATGTTAAGTTTATTATTTAAACTATAAAAATTATAAAGCCTGTCGCTTACCGTTTCACAGTGAAACAAGTCAGTAATATTTCTTGACGCAAAAATAATTAAATTGCCTTCCGAAACGAGTATCCGACGGCCGGAAAATTTCCACCCATTAATACTTCCTATGAATGAACAATTAAATTCTGATTCGTTTTAAATTGAAAGAAAACTTACTAAAAAGCGAGAGGCTTTCGCGAATGTAATTGATCAAGAATTGGAGAGCTTTCACGCAATTTGAAGACAAAGACGTTCGATTGAAAGCCTTTTAGATACACGTTCTTTAGGAAAGAGTAAAAGGGAATTCAGGTCATCATGCCAATGAGTACAGTAGACGAGACAATTAGTTATACAACGATTGAATAGTAGGATTTTCTAAGACAAAAAATGAAAAGACAAAGAGAAAGATTAAAATGCAACTAAAACTATTTGTGTTGATGGCCACTTTACCAAGCGGATCGACATTAGTAAAATAATAAAAATTATTATCAAGTTATTAGTTAATATGTGAAAGAATAACTTGGTTTAATCAAAATTTGGCCACGCAAATTTAGCATAATTTTATTCGAGACCCATTCCAACTGATTGACTTAGTGACAAATTAATGCAGTTTGTCTTGGCCCCATCATCGCTTATTCCCAGTGGCCGGGATTACACCGCCAGCTTAAGTGTAATTACTGAGTTCAGAGTGCCAGGAAGATGACAGTCTAGCGGTTCAGAGGTCGGAATTAATAAGGTGCCACAAGAGTTCCTTAACAAGGTATTGTGTGGAATTGATGAGATTAAGAATTAAAACGATTTGTAAAGATTGTTTTTAAGTGGATAACAAAACCACAAATATTATTAAAGTATTTAAACATTTCTGTCAGACAGTTTATTAGAACAGCTAATGAAGTAAGAATAGATCAATGACAGAATATATAATTATGTACAATCCAAATAGATATACTTAAGTTATAGAAATAAAAGTTTTTGATATAACATTTATATTTGACGTTATTGTAAACAATTAATGATTTAAGTTCCTGGAATTTTAATTGTATGAGACGAAGTTTAAAATTAGAGCAAATCCTTTAGTAGAATAAGAAGTACAATTACTAGTTTAATATTCGTGCAAAATGTTGGTAGAATTTAAACAAAGCTATAGAGGAGATTACCCTGAAGATGAACAATTTTAGACCATTTTAGAGCTGACTCCATCATAATTAACACAAACACTTAGAATCAGACTGGCACTGTGATTACCCTCGATACTAAAGAAGACTGACAAAGTATGCCAAAAGCTCTCAGTATTAATACTCACTAATGTTTAGGTAATATGTCTATAGAAGTAACAGATAACACAGTTTATATTAACGCCATTGCTGTCAGAAATCCATAAACAAGACAATATGGTGTACAATTCGCTTTATGGACCCGATGAACATGTTATTGCTTTAGGTGTTTATGAGTTAAATAAAGGTTCTGTTTCACCAATAACTGGTAACGATAAGCGAGTACAAAGCAACGAGGTTAAGATCGGGTGAATTGAAAATCAAAATTGATTTTCTGTCGTTAGGATTATTCTAAGACTATTCTGTTTCATGGGGGTTTAAATATGAAGTAAACATATCTTAACTAGAAACAAAACTGTATGAGGATAACACACAGTGTATTACTTACCGAAGGCATCGTCGTCATATGACATCCAAATGTATATGAAACCCACTGACATGACACTGTACAAATCTAAGAACCCCAATTTTTAAAGCAATTAACTAGTTGATTACATTATTATTTAAAATAATCTTAAAGTAAAGGAATATCGTACTAATGGCAACATTTACATTTAATTAGAACTAAGGATTCTCTTCAATCCAGATTAAGTATACGAGTAGATACCAGTGATGATCTGTAGGATATTTAAAGTAGATGCCAAATAATATTTTATCGCTTGTAGCTTATTCTGTAAAAGTGATAGTAAAAGTATTCTAAAAAAGATAGACAATAATCTTGAGTCTAGACTGAAACTTGAAGCCGAATTTATTTCTCAAGTTTCGAAGGTTTTCTATTCACTTCAGTACATAACTGTAGTAATGTCGTTTATGAGTCGTAAAGTCGTGATTTAGATCGTGGCATGATAGTGTTGTTACAGTTTAAAAAGCGATAACATAGAAATATATTGAAGTTCAAGTATTTTAATAAGAACGTTTACGCCCTTGAAAATATTAGAATAGGAAAAGTTTCATTTTATTTGACAGTGATAAAGTTTCAAAATATTATGATGGCTCTACCATCATACTTAACCTGCATTAAAAATAAAATGTAAATACTTAAATTGCTCATAATTTAACGATCGCCACCTGAAATTCGAGAAAAAATGTGAAAATTGGTTACCTGTCTAATATTTTACCTATTATTGGTTAGAAATTTGTTTGGGAACCATTATTTGTGCCACATTATCTCTATATATTGTCGTTATATTTATTTCGTAGGTTATATTAAAAATATATTTTTATAAAAATTTACTAGTATCATTGTCATTATGTTTCTACAATATTTAAAGCCGGCGATGCATTGGCGGCTCCTCTGGTGTTGCAAATGTTCATAGGCGACGGTGACTACTTTCTATCCGGTAGCCCGTCTGCCTTATCGATAGGCTTAAACAAAAAAAGAAATGGGCTTTTAGTCCAATTTATAGTAGTCAATACTCCTCATAGACTCTAAACGAGTTTATGATTGTTATTGTAAAAAATAATTTTAGGTTCACGTACCAAAACCGGCTCATCTTTTGTTTTACACCAAGCCTCCTCACCACCGTTATGCTTATATCACTAATCGTTATGATAAGGGAAATGCAAACTAGCGGTAATATTTTGAGTTCATAGCTCACGCCTTTGCCTGTTTGAATATTTGCTGGAGTTGTAGTTAGTGTTTCGTTAGCAAAAATAAAATGTATTCAGTTTTTTAATACGAAAATATGTGCACTACTTTAATTCGTATTTATTTTAGCAATAAAAATAGTTAATAGGTATAATATTCGTACGTTTAGTTTGGAAATTGTTAACGATTTTTTAACAACCTAACCCTTCGCTTTTATTTTGTGTCATTATGTTATTATCCATTCAAATTATCTTTAATAGCAGAACATATAATAAATTTAAAACTTTAAGACAATGAAATAAAAAATAATGTAATTTTTTTTTCAATGAACATGGTTCAAACAGTAGAAAAAAAAAGAAATAAAATAAATGTGAAGAAAGTTAATGCAATAAGTCTTAATAATATTTTAAGAAATTCCAACGGCCATAATCCTTTAATAGATACGTATCCAATATATCCAAAATTTTAAAAAAATATTTATTTTATCACTCACCTTCATTCCTTCTTCCCAAATCAGGAGAGAGTAGCAGGAGTCTCTTGTCAATGTCTCCTGTTGTCTCTTTCTTCTCCACTTTCTGCGGCGTCATCTTTTCGTAATTGATATTATTCATTGAAACCGGGGTTTTATTGTAAACTAGGAAATTAGTCAGTTGGTCCATTGATAGATCTATGTTGTTTATATTTATGTTCATGTTTACTATGCGATGTTCTATAGCGACTTGTAAGATTTGAGAAGAAGAGACGGATGAGTGAAAAGTTAATAATAACCTGTTTTTATTGTAAAAGATATATTGTTAGTGAATTTTTATTTTATAAATCCTAATAGTAAAGCATGTGACAGGATAGAATCGTGTAAAATTGAATTAAAAATTGTATTATTAGTTTTAAAAGTAAACTCAGTATTATTCGAATATGTTAAAACTAAAGAACGTTTGTGTCACATGCTTTAAAAAGACAAAAAAAGAAAAGAAAAATAAAGCTGAATCAAAAAGAAACAAAAGGTAACTTAAATCAAAACAATCGTAAACGACCTTGCAGGATTCAATAACTCTAAACAAGTGGAATAAACAGTTAAGGTCGCTTATCTCAATATTGTTAAAGGAATAGACAGGCCCACACACCACAAATGCTAGAATAATTCTGTGGGCGATGGCGTGAGAGCGCTTATGTAAATCACAATTCGGGTGGTTCGGATGGGGCGCTAAAATATTCAGGTATGCACGTGGTATGGGGACGGATGTGTCGTTGCAAATTGATTCTAATTTTTTGTCACGTTCCCGTCCGTGTTTTTAGGAAGTCATTTAGTTGGGAAAATGTTGCGTAAAATTCTGCTTTCGTTATGAATTCGCTTTATATTTCGGTGTCCGAGGATGTATAAATATTGAGTTTATTTAAATGTCTTTGTTCTTAGTATCTACTAGTTTAATATAAGGTGGATTTTTTATATAATTAGGTGAATTGAATATGTATAACTATTTAACATTTATGTTTTTAATTATTTCCTCTTTATTTAAACATATTTCTCACTGAATATGTATTTTCTATTTAATGATATTATTATATTTTATTAAAAGTTATACCTATATTTTTGCTGTTTTCTTTTATTGTCATTCAATATGTGAAATTCGAACGAATGCCTAAAATAGTCTTGTTATAAAATATAACTTTTCATAAATATATTTCTGCTCAAAGACTTCTTAGAAGCGGGAGATTAAGGCTATACACATACATAATTATATTATCATTTGTTATTTTACGATTATTCTTTTTTCTTGTTATATTTCGTTTTGCTCTAGATATTCTCTGGCGTATTGTCCGAATTTTGTATAAAATGTTTTATCAATACTCTTAAAAGTAAGTAAAATTTAATGGCCATATACATGTGAGGTAACGACTAAAAGGACCTTCGATAAAACGGTCCAAAAGAAACAAAGGACCACTCAAAGGCTTTTAAACGTAAGGTCTGTTCGGACACTTTTGTCGGAGTTTAAATTTTTTACAACCTAATGGACATTAAAATGCTTTGTTAATTTTTATACCAACATTTTCGTGAAAATTTCGTAAATATAATAGCGTTTATTTATTTACAAATATCCACGAGGATTCACTTACCTATCGTATTTTAAAGGCAGGGTCGACGATTATTGAGTTTGATATTTTTTAACTTTTCATCGTAAAATTTACTGTGTAACGAGTTTTTATCTTCTGTACTGAACACAATCGAAATTATTTTGCATTGTGTGTGTAGCTCGTGTATATTTCAATAGTTGTCAGAATTTAAAATGTTTGTATTTTTTCGTTAGAGACACCAGAATGATTTTTTATTTATAACTATCTGGATTTTTAATATTATATAAGAAGCAAACGATCATGCAATCCACTTGACGAGTGGTCGTTGCCATCCATGAAAATCTGTGATTAACCCTGGTAAAAATTAGAATCCTACCCGAGGTCCACAGGTCCCTGAGGGCTAAGTCAGAACGCCTCGGATATGTATCCCTACCACACCCTTCAAATCAGAACACAGCTGGGCTTAATACTAATGCGCTAAAATTAGGCAGGCAGAATGAATTATGACAGATTATTCTCGTATCAAAAAGAAACTTACATTCGTGTGCACAAATATGCCAATTATTATAAATGCGAATGTCCGTTTATTTGTTTGTTTGCTTGTAACACCCTTACGTTTTAACTACTTAATTGATCGTTGTAAAATTTTGCACACATACATTGTCAGCGGTCTAGAAAAGGTCATTAAGTACATATCATTCCGAACAAAAGACACTACTCCTAGGGATACAAAAATAACTCTTATACCTAAAACCTACCAACTTTTATACCTACGGTCTTTCGGTATGAGTTAATTGCATTAGTATTGTACCTGGAGCATACAATACTAACTACTATATTATTACTATTACAAGTGAAGGCACACATTAGCGCGATTAAAGCCGCGAAAAAAAACTAGATGTAAATAAAGTTTAAAATTAGTTGCTGTCTTGATTGCCTAAACAATGCTGAACTTCAGTTCCGTTCAGTTAAGCACAAGTTCAGTGTAAACGTGTGATACGGATGCAGTCATTTGCATCGTTTGCAACTGGCTTATCGCTTGCGAAATGTTAGGGCGTACTATGTGGATTTTGGTACCTTACGACTAGTGACTAGTGGTTTGAAATTCATTAGCATTGACTTTCAAACGTCTAGTTCCTTGGCTATTAATATTGAACGTTGAAAAACGAAGATTGAAATATGAAGGATTGCCAATGATTGTTAATTGGAACTAAATTGAAATAACCATGGGTTTATTCAAAACAATTAATTACTCTTAGAAAGGTACTGGGGTACCACATAACGCCAAGAGCGCCTAAATATGATATTCAATTAAAAAGTCACTTGACCATCTGTTTGTTTGTTAGTGCGGTTTCTTTGTGTTTCAAAGCATATTACTATAACCTCAATAATAATAAGTTTTAATTTATTTATCTATAATCTAAAAAGGTGTAAAAATTTCCACTATTGTACAAAACACTCCACGTAATCTCGTTGACTCGTAATGGCCAATTTTCTTCCACTTTAATGTTCATTAATGCACCTAAATATTTTCTATTCAAGGCTTAGGCTAGTTTAAGACGTTTAGCCACTATCAAATCATAAAATTAAGTAAAGCTGGCTCTGTAGATATCAAAACATGATTTTTATTTTATTTCAAGAGTGGTTGCGTATATTTTTTGTCCCAATAGTATCAATACATAGCATAAAACACTTCGCTTTTCGCTGTGTGTCCCTATATATGCTTAGATCTTTTAAACTACGCAACGGATTTTAATACGGTTCTTTTAATAAATAGAGTAATTCAAGAGGAAGGTTATATGTAATTTAATGCGCGGGCAAAAGTTGGTGTATGGTAGGTATTTTAACTTCTAGTATGCGACAATTACAAAGCCAATCTAAACATCTAAATCAAAACCTTTAAAAAAATTACCGGCTAAATGAACCGGTAATTTTGGCATTTAATCTTTGCACGACAGATACCTGATTGTCACTAACATACAATATTGGTTAGTTATGTTAATACATCGTGGAGGTTATTTTTGTTACGGAAGTACTATTGTCGCTTGCAATCGACGTGATGGTAATAATTGGAAGTAAGCCATGAAAAAGTCTTTTAACTCATATTCCGACCATAATATTTTACGCCGCTGTGTTCGATATCGTCGGAATGTAATATGGTTTTGTAGCGATCGCGTATCGTTATCGGCTTAACCGATACCGGATCGGATAATGTGCACGCCCCTTATCAGTTCACACGTAAGCATGTGCATGTTATGTTCCGGTACACGCTAGGTTATCAGCCTTGCTGTGTAAATTGCAATTTCTCTTTAAGATTCCACTTCCTAACCTTCATTTATCGTCACGGAAGTTTAAAATTGTTTTAGTTTAGTAGAATAAATATGAGGCTATAGTGCGTATACCTATAGCTCCGCAGGTTATTGTTATAATTTGTTCGGTATCGAATGAGATTTAAATTATATTTAATTTAAATTGAATCTAATTGAAAAACTTTATCATGCGAACTAACGTCAGAAGTAAGTTTTGAAAAAGATGTTTTTAATAATATCTTATTCCGGCCATTTTCACTGCTATGTAAGACATTATCAGAATATAGTTTTCTACCTTGATTGCTTATCGTTGTCGGCTTTACCGATATGCATATCATCCGATATGTACAATTGTACATATACCAATATTGGATCGGATAATGTGCACGCCACTTATCAGTTCACACGTAAGCATGTGCATGTTATGTTCCGGTACAAGCTAGGTTATCAGCCTTGCTGTGTAAATTGCAATTGTTCTTTAAGACCCCGCCTTCTAACCTTGATGTATCGTCACGGAAGTTTTAAATTGTTTTAGTTTAGAAGAGAATGAAATGTGAGCATAGGTGCTTTTGTTGATGTTTTCTTTTTATGTGATCGAAGTAGCAAACGAGCATGCATCTGAATGTCACTGGCCACTGCTGTCCATGGACACGTGTTATCAACCCCAGATAGGATCATGGTCCTACCTGAGGTTGTCCACAGATGCGTTGCTACCCTGAGGACTGAGTTGGAACGCCTCGGATAAATATGTCTCCCTTGCCACACCCTTCAGACCAGAACACAGCAGTGCTTAACATTACTGTTATAAGGCAGAAATAGGTGTGGCTGTGGTGCCGCCGGAGTCGAACTACAGAGGGTTCTACTACCTTTTATTTAGTTAGTAGAAGTTTTAAAGAATGCGTGTTTATTCCATCAGGACATAGAGGTCTAATCTTGGGTACATACTACCACTACTTTGAGTTTGCAGCTGTGGTCCCTAAATCCTAATGGTTTTCTCAACTTTGTTATACAGGGCGTTAGGTAAATCAAAGAAAATATTTAAGGTGAGTGTTCAGTATTCAATTTATAGCAGTATTTCACAATGTTGTTACAAGCAGAAATAAATTTGGTTAATAATATAAATCTTGCAAGTAGTTATGTAGAACCCGTATGAAATTTTAACAAGTATGCTTTCAACAGTACATAATATAATTTGTAGTATATGAAAATAACATACTGTATCGAATTAATAGACGCAAAAAAAAAATCTTCAGTTTATTTTTTACTCTGAAGGTATTTTCTTTTCCATCTGTAGTTTATATAGATATAGATATAGATATAGATGAGTATATGAAGAGTATTGTGGTGCTATAAACGTTTAAATTAAGGATAGAGGGAAATTGTTGGAAATGATTTAATTCGGAGTCCATTCATCGTTTAGTATACTTAATTATTTATCGGAGGCAACAGTCTGAAAGACAAATAAAAACTTATATATATGCGCTATTCTAGAACTCCCTTGGTAACACACACAAAGACTCAGAATCAGAACAGAAATATCTTAAGAGATAATTTGAGAATATCTGTTTTAGAAAAAAATCATTATTAAGATCTTTTCCTGCCCGGGATTCGAACTTGGGTCCCATTATTATCAGGTCGGCATGATGTCGTTCTGACCC
>DWPV01005860.1:0-11994 GCA_018251915.1 Urbanus proteus proteus
TAATTTCTAATACGCACATAAATCAGAGGTGCGTGCCCGGGATTTGAACCTCGGACCCCTCGATTGAGAGGCCAAGTCAACCATTAGGCTATCACTGCTCCTTTTTTTATATATGCTAACATAAAATAGTTCAGTTAATTAATTCACTAAAGCAATGTAATGGCCTGTAATTCGTCGCTGTGCTCGACGTAAAACCTGCCTGCCCTATGTGGCAGCTTTTCATTTTAAAGTCACATTTGTGACGGAGGCGTTTGAGTAGCAGAGGAATTTCCCCCTGGGAATTATTCTTGAACACCTCAGATAAATAAAGTAGGTAGATCTATCATTCCAAAAAGACGCCATTTTTAAAATCACTTTTATAGCACGACCACTATAAAAGTGATTATGTGAGGGTAAATATACAAAGGTGCTGACATGAAACCACGCTAGTTTTATATGTGTGCGTAAAAATAATTGAAAGTAGAGTGTTTTTTTTGGCCTCACTCAAATACAAGGCGGTGAGTAATCTACCTATTTTATTTATCTGAGTTGAACACAAGCAACAAACACCTTTTTCTCTCATTTTGTCAGTCAGTCTCATTTTCTCTCATGTTGGTAAGCTGCTTATATTTTAATAATATAATAAAAAATACGAGAAAGATTTCGCCGCAAAATGTTAGTATTCAATAGCATCACTCGCAGTTTTGTACAAGTCGTTGAGGGTGATTAAATGACAAAATCTAAAAAATGGGTAGCAGTGTCTCCCTATTTAAAACAAACTGCGATCACTAATACGCGTGTCATTCACGGTAACTATTGACCAAGACCCATTTAGTTATAATAAGAAACCTATTTATCTATGTCAATTTAGCCTTATAGGGATAATTAACAAAAAATAAACATAATATCCGGGTGTATGAATAGAAAATTGCATCCATCTCTGCATCTTAACCGATTTGAACAAACGCTTCCCACAATTAACAATCTCATCGTGATTAATGTAATTACATTGCATTAAGTTATACGTACTTAGCGACTGTAATATGCAATAAATTAGAAATAAGTAAAAAGACCTACGATAACATTGTTATTGTTAAGGAATAAGAAAAAAGGTTAAACAATGTTTACATTATAAGTAGGTAGGTAAGTCATGTTTACTCGACGGCGTTCGAAGGGTTAAGTTTTTTCTTCAAATTTACAGTTGTGTGTAAATATCATTATTAAATTTTATCTTTAAGACACGGGCTCGAGATTTAGGCCATAACTTTACTGATTTTACAGTATCTTTACCATGTCTATAAAATCGCTTGTTATGATGGAATTTTATAATCAACTAGTTTTTGCCCGCGGTTTCGCTCGCGTTAATGTGTGCATGTCCATTCGCATTTAAAACTAAATTTTAAATTTGTATACTTCAGATATAATTCAAATGCAATTCATTCTTATCAAGTGGCCGTCGGTGTAAACGTAGGTAGGTTGTAGGTATAAAAGTTTCATATTCCTCAGGAGTAGTATCTTTTTTCGGGATTAAAAGTAGGTACCTACTCTAAGTCCTATTCTGGACCCCTAGCAATGTAGCACGTATATATAATTTCTAACGATCGGTTGTGGAGTTACAGCGTGACGAAAGCGTTATAAACAAACAAACAAATAAAAGGACATTCGCATTTATAATAATTAGATAGAATTTTTAACTAGGTAATTAATACTAGGTAATTTTACACTAATATTCCCGACAAACCGAATAAATTACAACAAATACCAGTAATATGATCGAGTTTATCATAAATCATTTTGGAAAAAAACATAACCGCGCTTAGCATATCGCACTATGTGTAAATCATACAGACAGACTCTTCAGTATTCAGGTTTATGTATAAGCAATAGATTCGTTATTAACGTCCATAATCGTGATTCACTGCGCCATACCTCAATCCAGTTTCATATCGCTAGACAGATCGAAAATACATTTATAAATAAGTTCCAGACTTCGGGAGGTAGGTATTATTGATGGGATTACGCATCCAGTGTTCTTTTATACTTCTATATCTATACAAATAAATAAAATTGAAGTGTCTGTGATTTTAAAATAACAAAATTTTACTTAGTGCATATGAAAGTACACACGATACCTATAACAAAAATGCATTTATGTGTCCGTCTGCCTGTCTATATGGCTGAGCTAATTTTCTAAACGGCTGGACCGATTTTGACGGGACTTTCACTGCGAGATAGCTAAAGGTCTAAGGCGTAACATAGGCTACTTTAATTTTTGAAAATCCATAAGCGCGCGCTCCACGCGGATGGGACCCTTGCGGGAGATCGGGATTTCAGTTATGTTTAAATATATATTCGTTTTTGTATAATATGTAGTGTTCATTTATAGAACGCCTGCTTTTAAGCCGGAAGGACAAATTAGTACGCTCGTAGTATCAAAATTATTTAAACACCATTAATTTAGAAAGATAACCTAAATGTTAACAGTAACACTAAAGTTAAGATATTAAATAAAAAAACAATACAAAGCTGTTTCAATCAACAAATCTACATTAAGATCATTAAAGTTATGTATCTAATGCTAGAATTGGTTATCTAAGTGGGGTTATCGTCGGAGTGCCAACTTTTCCTCTTTTCCCGGGTGGCCTCGTCGTATGTGGGTGGGGGAGGGAGGCCTCCGCTCCTGGTCTTGACCGGCATGGGTTGCAGGCGGTCCTCGTCCACTTCCTCGGGGATGGAGTCCCGACGCCTGGTGTCGTACTCCACGAGCGCCGGTTGCGATATGTTGTTACGTTGGGAGAGCTTCGGGGCGCTGTTCGCTAGCTGTAATCACGGAATGTCACCTAAAATTGATTCAGACAGTCGATTAAATTATTTAACTTAAAAATTATTACCCTAAGACCTAGAGCATTTATGTGTACCTACAGCTTTTAGTCGAACAACTGTTTATTTTTGAGAAATTATTCAGAAATTTATTCATGCTTAATTATTTTACTTAAGACCAATCAGATAGCTGCTCAAACAAGAAACCAAAAAACTACATTGGATGTTTTCATTTCAATTTCCATGTATTGTAGCATGTACACGATCGACTACGACTGATTTGGATACACACAAAACCAACTACCTAAACATCTAAAAGCTGATCTAGCCAGCTATCTAAATACATTCTTCAGATATCTAACTGGCCAGGTATCTTACCTATCATTATCAGACCGCTATGCCACGGTTAAGAGAAATTTATAACTTATTAATCAAAGTAATATTTTATTACAACAAACATTAAAACAGAGTTTCCTTAAAAACTTTATTACGTAACACGAGTAATTGATACGTTTAAAACGCTACCAAAGTCTTCGTAATCAGCTGGTACAATAAATATGCATTACATCGACTTACTGGTAAGATAATGCAAATAGTGGAATCAGAAAACCGTAAGGCAAGGTTCCGTGATATTTGCCTTTGTATTTAATGAACACACAATATTTATATCCCCATTTCGATGTATTTATTTTTAGAGGAAAAGTTAATATCGCATGACGTCACAAGAAGGCAAATGATTAAAATGTAGATACGACATTGTAACAGGAGTAGTATATTGAAATATAATATAATAGAACACATTTATTTATTTATAAATGGATCCTTTGTTTTGGTCTTCTTTAAACGAAATGTGATTGAACCCTTCGTATTTCGGCACCACCGGCACACTAGTAGGTGGCGTATTAGTGTTAAATGCTGCTATAGCAGATGTAGCAATGCATTTATTTACAACCTTTAATAGGACTCTTATTGCATCTATGGTTGATTTTATAAATGTTCACAGGTGGCAGTGGTAACCGTCAAGTCAGGAATTCGAAAAATATTTGATTGCTACACTTTTGATAGACAGTTTCATTATTCATTTATTACCTTATATGGATGATGCGCTGGTCTGTTAGGGCTTGACAGAACTGGGTTAGAGATGTGGCCCTTCGCTTGTTGATGGCTGATTTCGAGCGCAGACCGAAGCAGGTCTACTTTAGATGCAGATCCTTGTGGAGTCTTCGGTGAGATCTCTATGTTGCTGCATCTGCGTTGGCTGTTACTACCGCTGCGGCTTCTGCAGAGCTCGTTGATATCGCCTTGGGAAAGCTGAAAACATTTATGTCGTAGATAAGATTTCAGGAATTTCTACAAATTTCTGCTCTGGTCAGATCTGGTCTTTACGTCGATCGATGAATTACATGTTTTTTTTTTACAATAAGGTAGCAGGAGATCATGTAGTCCACCTGTTAGAGTGTGGTCACTGCTGCCCATGGACATATATGACCTACATCATATACAACAGGGGTTCTATCTAAAACAATCACAGATGTGTTACTATTGAGGACTAAAATGATCATCTCATTGTAATTGAGCTAGCAACCTCAACCTTTTAACGAAACACAATACATACTTCACGCCAGAAATAGGTTTGACGGTGCTACCCCTGTCAAAACATCTGCTATCTGGTAAACTTATTCCTACTATTATTTTATTCAAAAATCCAAAAGATCTTACTCTAGCGCGTGAGCCCCTTGACAAAGAGTGCAGAGAGCCCAGAGGGTTGAATCGTGTGATCATGTGCAGTCGCTCCAGAGACACCATGGTTTCAGCATCCTTGCGTAACGGCTCGCCATTCAACTTGTCACCCTCGCCACTTTCTAGATAAATAAAATACAACTTTTGTTTTAACTATACCTATCTCAACAAAGTAGCAGGTAAATCTATCAAAATTCGAATTGATTCGTAATTAACAATATTTTATTTAATTATATCAATGATAGTCAGACGTAGTTCTTCTAAATTTTGCTTCTACTTATGTTTCAATACTGTCTCAATAATGACTCAGTAAAATACTTGAAAGTAACTCTTTTACAAAAACTTGTTTCTAGTCCCATAGTTATCTTTAAAATTCAGATTTTTTTTCCCGAAACATATTTTATCAGTAAGTGTTTTAATCAATTATATGTGGATCTTACCTGTATCCGGTTCACAGACATCATGAATTCCAGTCATTTTGATTTTCCTCAACCAGAAGTAGTGCAGTAATCCGTACAGGACGCCTCCAAGGAACGCTATAAGGCCCATGTACCTAAAGGCCTCTCTTGTACCCAACGAAGCAATCAGAAGTCCTCCACCAAAACTGCCACTTCCCCGTCCTGTGAAAAAGATTTATAAATGACGTCAATGATGCCAAAATCGAATATGCAAGAAGTGTGTTACGTGACATGTGTTGTGTAAGTTATAGGATCATTAGAACAAGAATATTTTCCTTAAAAATCTCATAAAACTTATGTTTTTTTTATTAATTCGATAACATTTAGCGAAATATTTTCGAAAAGGTAGGTATTAGTCACTTTTGCTATTCAGCCTTATTTATAAGAAAGCTTAAAATTAATACAATTATGTCCATCTCACCAAGACTGAAATGCGCCATCCCCAAGACGCCAATGAGTGTGGCCAGCAAGTTTTTGGGAGCCAACATTGCGCAGTACGTGGCCGCTGCAACCCACATCAAGTGGACTGACAATGACTCCATGGCTTCGAACGGGAAACACCACCAAGCATTTCTGTGCATTATTATAAATTAATTAATAATAAATTCAAATACTAGCGCAACTACGCAGGTTATAGGTTGATGATTTACATGATGCTCAGATAGATATTGATGGAGTTGGCCATAATATACGATTAAAACAATTCCAATTTTTCGAGGGTCTAGTACAAGTTTTAATTCATTACCTATAATCCTAATATAATGGTGAAGGAAAACATCGTGGGGAAACCTGCACATTTGAGAGTTCTTAAAAAAAAGTTCTGAAAGGTGTGTGAAGTCCACCAATTCGCACTTGGCCCGCGCTGTGGTCTAAGGCCTAAATCCCTCTCACTATGAGGGGAGTCCCGTGCCCGGCAGTGGGACAATAATGTGTTGATGATGATGATGAATCCTAATATTATCATAACTTTGCAACAAGTAGCAACTTTGTTACATCTATCAAGCAGTCCAAGCACTAACCCAGCGTGGACTCTTACCATAACTCTTTGCACCTATTCTGAAAGAAGACACGTCCTGACGAAGAACAAGCAGTACTTAATGTATGCAAATGAATGCGAACCGAAAGCAATGAACCTTTTAAAAGAAGTAGTTCCAAAACTAACTGTAGTACGGAAGAGTCAGCATTGCGTTTCCTGTTAATGGCCGCCCACCACATCGTTGTGCTCATACGCTTAATGATGCTTTAACACCGTAAATACGTTACCTTAATAAATGGTCTTTTAACACAAAAGGACAAAACAAAGCTGGCGTAAAATTACGTCATAAATGTACAGTTGGGATGCTTATAAAGTCGAGCATTAAACTAAATATAGTCGATCCATATATACCTGAATCGCGAGATAAAACGAGATACGGAAAAAGTAACAACGCTGACATTAAATGGACTAGTGTTGTAAGGCAGCAGAACAGTTCTTAAACAACCCATCAGCATTTTTCTTATAAGAGTTCTATCAACTCTCTATTTAAAAATAAAAAAATGCTCAAAGTTTTAAATGCATGCATGCTTGAAGCAAATGTTTCGTGGTCTTCGAGTAACATGTAAAAATGAGTTAAATAGACATGCATCCGTCATCTGCAGCAGTAAGGACAGAATAATTTGAACATGAGATATGAACATGAGCATGATGCACTGACCAATTTATCTGGTTGCAAGACCATTTACCGCAGTCTATTTTCATAAAGCAAAAAATAGAATGAATAATGTATACGAAGAAACAATATATATTTTTGAGTTTGTTCGTAACAACTCGTGACGAAGACTTAATTAACAAAATTGTAGACAAAGTAAATAATATATGTAGCGTAATTGCTAAACGCATACAATGTCTTTCACATGTCATGACCATCATTCAATCATTGTTACTACAATTGCATTAGTACACATCTAGCCTTATCTGATAAGTAGGCTATTGTTATGTCATTACTTGTTATATGATTCTCTGCAGTATATGAATCATCTAGAAAATTTACGACTTCATCATACTAGAGAATTATATCAAAACAATAAATCACTCAAATAATTCTGCATAAAAATCTATAAACGTAAATACTTGTGTTAACAAGCTTTTATTTCAAAAGGAAATGATCTTCCTGTTGGTCAATCTCTTAACATCTATTAAGAACGTTTTACTTAGCGATTTTCTTAACTTAGAATAAATCTTTATCGTTCATTTACAATATTAGAATAAATTGTTTTTATTGCCTAAACGCTATTTAAATTGTGTGTAAGGCACATAAGTCATTAAAATTGTAATCCTCAAAGATAGCAGCGTAACTATAACCAACCTTTGGTAGAAGTCTCCGCGCTATTTGGAAGAGATAATTAATATTTGATCATAAATCGATCTGCGGCAGTCAACACAAATAGTGTTCATTAAATGGTCTGCAAAGTAGTATTTGATACTTCAATTTCATATAAACACAGTTGAATAAATAGAACTATTTTAAGGCTGCAAATAATAACAAAATTATAAAAATAACAACACTTACTCAATGAAGGAGTAGCCAACGAGCCTCGTGGCGTGGGAAAAGAACGCGACGATGATGACATTCACGTGACCGATGCGGGAGGTGATGGCCTCAGCTCCGTACAGAAACGGGATGCTGCTCAACGTGCCCACGGTCACGGTTATTCCTAGACATTAGTTGCACTTGAGATAATAGATACCGCACGTAATGAGCGCAACAAGGAATCCGCTGAGGGTCTAGATAATCTAGATTTAAATGGGGCAATCTGTTCAGTTACAAACGTAACTGGTTACGAGGAATGAAGTGTAAAAACAAATAACTAAGTGGAGAAATAAAGAGTTGAAAAATATTCTTACCCAGCAAAAAATTTGGAGCTCCCAATTCCTTCAAATATAGAAACAGGTACGACTCAATAAATCCCCAAAAATTTCCCAGCGCGAAGAGGAAAAAGATAAAAATAATTATGTGTGGCATTTTGATTATGTTAACTAAGTCATGTAGTAAATTATCTGCAGGTAGTTTAGCTCCAAGTGGCATCACAGCTACTGTTAGAGCTGATATCAATAGCAAAACATCATATGTATAGAAAGCCGCTGAATAGTCCGTGTACCCTGCAACAAGCCGATGTAAACATTTACAACGGTATTGACATTAAAGATAACGATTATAAGTAAGGTGCTACTACATACCAACTTGTTTACTTCTCATATCTATAAATAAGCCTGTGATGGGAGAAAATATCGCCATTCCAATACTTGAAAATAACCTTTCCTTTCCAAAATCACCGCCGTATTTTTGTATCATTGTTAAGGCTATGGGATCCATAATAGTCACACCAGCGGATAACATGATGGTACCCATGAATCTCAAGAAGAAGTAGATATAAAATGTTTTGTCGTCACTTTCCTTGTAATCTGGTGGGCAAATTTCCGGACCGCCTTTTCTGTAATAGTTATTTATACTTATATAAGTCCTTGAATGTTTCAGTCTTTTCAGATGCACACCAGATATAGATTAATGACCAGAATTAGTTTAGGTACTAAATGTCAACACTTTACCTGAAATCACATTTCTGTACCATGCAATCAGCAGATAAATTTTCCAGGCGTTGCTGAGATAGTTTTGTCATATTGTGTGACATGACAAGACCTCCGCATCTTAGATCCTCTTTATCGAGTGCACTAATATTAACTCCGTTGTTTATTAAGGTTTTTTCGCCAAATCTTGATCTAAAGTCTGTTACAGTGTCATTATCATCCTGAAACGAAAAACATGCGATGTATTTGCATATGTAAAATACTTAGCTTAATTTTTTAACTTAAGTTTGGCTCTTAGATTTCTTACTCTTTCCATTTCAATGCCAAGTTGTTCTTTCGGCTCCCCCAAATCATCATGAACTTCAATTAAAAAGAATGCAGCGTCATTGTAATCTTCTTCATCAGTCATATTTAAGTAGCTGAAACATATTTCAAATGACCTTATCTTATGTGCTCAATATCCTGCTAATATAGAATACAAAAAATCAAAGATTATAAAACAATATGATTTTATAAATATACCGATAGGAAGAAAAGTTTCTTTGTATCGTCTTTATCAGTCAATGGAAGTGTAGGTTGTTAGGAAGGCTTAGTAATCGGTAAAATATAATGTACTGTCTTTTTTTTTAATTGTTTACTTTAACATTATGTGTAAAATGTGATGTTTCGTCTGTAAAATTATCTTGAGTGGAGACAAAGACAAATCTAATTATTCGACTGTTCAAGCTTCTGCGTAATATTGTTGTTTATGTATCAAGATATTATTTGTTTTACGCCTAAGCTGGCTTCATTATTGTCTACATTGTTTCAGCTTTTATACACCGTTACACAGTATATTTTAAATGAGATACTGTTATAATTGAAACATTAACGTAAATTTAATATGTGAACACTTTTCACTATTGTTTAAATACTGTAATCGTTTTCAATATTATTTTATTTTAATACCTGCTATTGGTAAGAACCGGAGGATGAATCTTGTGTGTGATATGGATACTAAGGACTTCCTTCTCGTCAGAAACATCACTGACTGGACTTTCCGTAGGTTTTGACAGCATACAGTGATCGACACATCGATCTAGAACGAAATCTACTTGCTCGTCCTCATCCGGGCACTCTCTACTAGGGCAAGGACTCCACCAAATCTAAAAATTAATACCAATTTTATTTTTGAAAAGGTCGAACGTTTCGCTGAAGTGATTTGATATTAGAAAATAAAAAAATCTTCAGTTGATTAGGTGTGTTGACTATAATTATACGTTTAATACCTAATGTAAATACAATTAAAATTTGCATTGGCGTGTCAGAATGTAGGATTTATTATCATTTGTAGAAATTATGTTATCTACAGAGCATAGCCAATTAACTAAAAACCTCTAGGTAATATGCATAAATTTAGCTTTAACCTCTTAACTAATTCAGACACACGTTATGACACTACTTGTTAATTCGTCCTGGGGCCGGATGACACCGATTTGCTCAAATTCTTAGAGGACAGGAGCTAAGTTTATAACTACGTAACGAGGGCCAATTCCTTTAGTGTTGGTTTCGAAACAATTGCTTGATATCTATGCTATATACCTCAACGGTTTTGTCGATGGGATGGCGCATGACGTACGCTGATGGTACGACTCCTGGCGTCTCCTGATGAGGTATTAGCAGCAAAGAGTGATGGAAGCCAGCGTTCAGTATCAACGCCGTTATCACAACAGGCTTGTATTCTCCGAAGCGATCCACGAGAAATCCTAAAATCAATATACATACACTACAACTTTTGTAACAAGTTTTATTTTATATGTTATGACCTCTAACTTACCAGTAATTGGCGGACTAAGAAACGTTGTGAACGGCAATGCTAAATAAACAAAAGATATCTCTGGCACAGTAAGTCCTACGCTTTGCATGTGAATCGTCAGATAGGGCAACAGCGAAGCCGTCGCTCCATACATCACAAAGAGTGTCACTTTCAACATAATTAGGTTCGGATTTATCCTCAACTTCACCATCATCCGGCTGATACAGCTGGACGTCTCCTTACTGTCGTCATCCATGGTGTCGTCTTCGTTGTATTTCTTCGAGAGATCGTCAGAAGACTTTGCCATAATCCGATCGCGCATTCACATATTCATAATCAACGGCGGTGTTCGTACGCGGACTATATCTTATCGACTGGCGCTCGAATCACAGAAGTCAGTGGTGTGACGATTATTTATATAAGGATTAGACGATGTTGGTCGGTGGCAGCGAGAGAGCCAGGGAGGGTCCCGTGCTCCCGAGCGACTGCGGGCCGGGCGGGCCGCGGCGGACGTCGCGGGACGCCAATTTACAAATAATAGCAAATTACCTTCGTTTAAGAAGTGTCACGGCGATTGGTGGGGATGTTGACTAAATCGGCTGGCAATCCGAAGACCTTGTGGGTAATAGCTCTGGTCGGGGCGCTGCTGGCTTCGGGCCTTAGTTCCCTATGGAGTCGCGGCTCGCGAATTAGCGCGAATCTTCCTTGCTGCTCGTTGATGTGAGTTGTTTTATCTAGTACTTTTTTATTTTAACTTTGTTTTTTTCTTATTCGATTTTTTTTCATAACGCATTCAATTATAATACTTACTTATATTAGATCATTTCTACGCATAGAAATAATATTTCACAATGCTCAAATAATAACAATTACCTAAGGACAATATACTCGTATCCCTAAGAAGCTACAATAAAGTTAAGGATGTTTGTTCACCTTGATTTTGCGATACAACCTACAACAAGTATGTACCTACTTATCGATTTACTAGTCGAGAACTTTGATAAACTTTAATAAGTGTTCTTACCTACACTATTTGTAGTTAGTTAAACATTGTTTGTAACTTGTACCAACATAATTATAAATGGAAATTTTCTCAAGTAGGTATACCTATACTATATACCTATTACCTACCCAGGTAGGTAAGTATACCTATACCTATAGACCGATTCAAAAAATTAAGTCACTTTCCTAAAAAAGTAGAGTTGTAGAGTTATACTTTCCATTTTCTTTAATTAAGTAGAACAAATTCCTAAAATTGTTTTTTTTTTATAGACGGTAAATATTTATCATAATTTGATTTTTTACAAAAAACTTAATAATTTTCAGTAGGTTCTAAACCTAGCTAACGTTTGGAACTTACTGAAAATTATTTATTTATTAGGTACTTGAAATTTCTATATTTACAAACGCAACATACCTTAACTAGCATAGTAATAAGTACATAATAATGTGTATAAGCGTATTAATAGGCCTATTGCTATTGATAAATTCTAAACCTAAATTAAACTAAACATATGTAGATAACTACGCAGGCAAGTATGATGGCGTAGCTATAATAAGTTAGATATTTTTATATTTACCCACCTGATCTATTATAGGTTGTGATTCCTATCAAAAAATATGCAAACATTAATAAA